>CAXAJV010000463.1:717001-737001 GCA_963969225.1 Xylocopa violacea | reverse complement strand
TGTTATCACCGGGACGTAGGGACCGACACGCCTGGAATGTTGCCAAATGTTACATCCGAGATGTTAGGTTGCCTTAGGTTAGGATTAATGACGTTATAGACGTATATGCTGTTCCCTCCGAGAAGTAGGTTTCGACAGGCCAGGAATGTTGTCAAATATTGCATCCGAGATGTTAGGTTGCCTTAGGTTAGGATATATAACGTTATAGACGCATGTAACGTTACCACCGAGATGTAGGGACCGACACGCCTGGAATGTGGTATAATGTTACATCCGGGATGTTAGGTTGTCTTAGGTTAGGATATATGTCGTTACAGACGTATATACTGTTCCCTCCGAGGAGTAGGGTTCTACAGGCCAGGAATGTTGTCAAATATTGCATCCGAGATGTTAGGTTGCCTTAGATTAGGATATATACCGTTATAGACGTATATACTGTTCCCTCCGGGAAGTAGGGTTCGACAGGCCAGGAATGTTGTCAAATATTGCATCCGAGATGTTATGTTGCCTTAGGTTAGCATATATAACGTTATAGACGCACGTAATGTTACCACCGAGACGTAGGGTTCCAACACGCCTGGAATGTTGTCAAATGTTATATCCGAGATGTTAGGTTGCCTTAGGTTAGGATATATGACGTTACAGACGTATATACTGTTCCCACCGAGAAGTAGGGTCCGACACGCCAGGAATGTTGTCAAATATTACATCCGAGATGTTAGGTTGCCTTAGGTTAGGATATATAACGTTATAGACGCATGTAATGTTACCACCGAGACGTAGGGACCGACAGGCCTGGAATGTCGTAAAATGTTACATCCGAGATGTTAGGTTGCCTAAGATTAGGATATATACCGCTATAGACGCATGTAATCTTACCACCGAGGCGTAGGGACCGACATGCCTGGAATGTCGTCAAATGTTACATCCAAGATGTTAGGTTGCCTTAGGTTAGGATATATAACGTTGTAGACGCATGTAACGTTACCACCGAGACGTAGGGACCGACAAACCTGGAATGTTGTCAAATGTTACATCCGAGATGTTAGGTTGCCTTAGGTTAGGATATATGACGTTATAGACGTATATGCTGTTCCCTCCGACAAGTAGGGTTCGACAGGCCAGGAATGTTGTCAAATATTGCATCCGAGATGTTAGGTTGCCTTAGGTTAGCATATATAACGTTATAGACGCACGTAATGTTACCACCGAGACGTAGGGTTCCAACACGCCGGGAATGTTGTGAAATGTTATATCCGAGATGTTAGGTTGCCTTAGGCTAGGATATATGTCGTTATAGACGTATATGCTGTTCCCTCCGAGAAGTAGGGTTCGACAGGCCAGGAATGTTGTCAAATATTGCATCCGAGATGTTAGGTTGCCTTAGGTTAGCATATATAACGTTATAGACGCACGTAATGTTACCACCGAGACATAGGGTTCCAACACGCCGGGAATGTTGTCAAATGTTATATCCGAGATGTTAGGTTGCCTTAGGTTAGGATATATGACGTTACAGACGTATATACTGTTCCCAACGAGACGTAGGGTCCGACACGCCAGGCATGTTGTCAAATATTACATCCGAGATGTTAGGTTGCCTTACGTTAGGATATATAACGTTATAGACGTATATACTGTTCCCACCGAGAAGTAGGATTCGACACGCCTGGAATGTTGTCAAATGTTACATCCGAGATGTAAGGTTGCCTTAGGTTAGGATATATGACGTTATAGACGTATATACTGTTCCCTCCGAGAAGTAGGGTTCGACAGGCCAGGAATGTTGTCAAATATTGCATCCGAGATGTTAGGTTGCATTAGGTTAGGATATATAACGTTATAGACGCATATAATCTTACCACCGAGATGTAGGGACCGACATGCCTGCAATGTTGTCAAATGTTACATCCGAGATGTTAGGTTGCCTTAGATTAGGATATATACCGTTATAGACGTATATACAGTTCCATCCGAGAAGTAGGGTACGACACGCCTGGAAAGATGTAGAATATTACATCCGAGATGTCAGGTTGCCTAAGGTTAAAATATATAACGTTATAGACGTATATACTGTTCCCTCCGAGAAGTAGGGTTCGACAGGCCAGGAATGTTGTCAAATATTGCATCCGAGATGTTAGGTTGCATTAGGTTAGCATATATAACGTTATAGACGCACGTAATGTTACCACCGAGACGTAGGGTTCCAACACGCCGGGTATGTTGTCAAATGTTATATCCGAGATGTTAGGTTGCCTTAGGTTAGGATATATGACGTTATAGACGTATATGCTGTTCCCTCCGAGAAGTAGGGTTCGACACGCCAGGAATGTTATCAAATATTACATACGAGATGTTAGGTGGCCTTAGGTTAGGATATATAACGTTATAGACGCATGTAATGTTTCCACTGTGACGTAGGGACCGACACGCCTGGAATGTTGTCAAATGTTACATCCGAGATGTTAGGTTGCCTAAGATTAGGATATATACCGCTATAGACGCATGTAATGTTATCACCGAGACGTAGGGACCGACACGCCTGGAATGTTGTCAAATGTTACATCCGAGATGTTAGGTTGCCTTAGGTTAGGATTAATGACGTTATAGACGTATATGCTGTTCCCTCCGAGAAGTAGGTTTCGACAGGCCAGGAATGTTGTCAAATATTGCATCCGAGATGTTAGGTTGCCTTAGGTTAGGATATATAACGTTATAGACGCATGTAACGTTACCACCGAGACGTAGGGACCGACACGCCTGGAATGTGGTAAAATGTTACATCCGGGATGTTAGGTTGTCTTAGGTTAGGATATATGTCGTTACAGACGTATATACTGTTCCCTCCGAGGAGTAGGGTTCTACAGGCCAGGAATGTTGTCAAATATTGCATCCGAGATGTTAGGTTGCCTTAGATTAGGATATATACCGTTATAGACGTATATACTGTTCCCTCCGAGAAGTAGGGTTCGACAGGCCAGGAATGTTGTCAAATATTACATCCGAGATGTTATGTTGCCTTAGGTTAGCATATATAATGTTATAGACGCACGTAATATTACCACCGAGACGTAGGGTTCCAACACGCCTGGAATGTTGTCAAATGTTATATCCGAGATGTTAGGTTGCCTTAGGTTAGGATATATGACGTTACAGACGTATATACTGTTCCCACCGAGAAGTAGGGTCCGACACGCCAGAAATGTTGTAAAATGTTACATCCGAGATGTTAGGTTGCCTTAGGTTAGGATATATGACGTTATAGACGTATATGCTGTTCCCTCCGAGAAGTAGGGTTCGACACGCCAGGAATGTTATCAAATATTACATACGAGATGTTAGGTGGCCTTAGGTTAGGATATATAACGTTATAGACGCATGTAATGTTTCCACTGTGACGTAGGGACCGACACGCCTGGAATGTTGTCAAATGTTACATCCGAGATGTTAGGTTGCCTTAGGTTAGGATTAATGACGTTATAGACGTATATGCTGTTCCCTCCGAGAAGTAGGTTTCGACAGGCCAGGAATGTTGTCAAATATTGCATCCGAGATGTTAGGTTGCCTTAGGTTAGGATATATAACGTTATAGACGCATGTAACGTTACCACCGAGACGTAGGGACCGACACGCCTGGAATGTGGTAAAATGTTACATCCGGGATGTTAGGTTGTCTTAGGTTAGGATATATGTCGTTACAGACGTATATACTGTTCCCTCCGAGGAGTAGGGTTCTACAGGCCAGGAATGTTGTCAAATATTGCATCCGAGATGTTAGGTTGCCTTAGATTAGGATATATACCGTTATCGACGTATATACTGTTCCCTCCGAGAAGTAGGGTTCGACAGGCCAGGAATGTTGTCAAATATTGCATCCGAGATGTTATGTTGCCTTAGGTTAGCATATATAACGTTATAGACGCACGTAATGTTACCACCGAGACGTAGGGTTCCAACACGCCTGGAATGTCGTCAAATGTTATATCCGAGATGTTAGGTTGCCTTAGGTTAGGATATATGACGTTACAGACGTATATACTGTTCCCACCGAGAAGTAGGGTCCGACACGCCAGGAATGTTGTCAAATATTACATCCGAGATGTTAGGTTGCCTTAGGTTAGGATATATAACGTTATAGACGCATGTAATGTTACCACCGAGACGTAGGGACCGACAGGCCTGGAATGTCGTAAAATGTTACATCCGAGATGTTAGGTTGCCTAAGATTAGGATATATACCGCTATAGACGCATGTAATCTTACCACCGAGGCGTAGGGACCGACATGCCTGGAATGTCGTCAAATGTTACATCCAAGATGTTAGGTTGCCTTAGGTTAGGATATATAACGTTGTAGACGCATGTAACGTTACCACCGAGACGTAGGGACCGACAAACCTGGAATGTTGTCAAATGTTACATCCGAGATGTTAGGTTGCCTTAGGTTAGGATATATGACGTTATAGACGTATATGCTGTTCCCTCCGACAAGTAGGGTTCGACAGGCCAGGAATGTTGTCAAATATTGCATCCGAGATGTTAGGTTGCCTTAGGTTAGCATATATAACGTTATAGACGCACGTAATGTTACCACCGAGACGTAGGGTTCCAACACGCCGGGAATGTTGTGAAATGTTATATCCGAGATGTTAGGTTGCCTTAGGCTAGGATATATGTCGTTATAGACGTATATGCTGTTCCCTCCGAGAAGTAGGGTTCGACAGGCCAGGAATGTTGTCAAATATTGCATCCGAGATGTTAGGTTGCCTTAGGTTAGCATATATAACGTTATAGACGCACGTAATGTTACCACCGAGACATAGGGTTCCAACACGCCGGGAATGTTGTCAAATGTTATATCCGAGATGTTAGGTTGCCTTAGGTTAGGATATATGACGTTACAGACGTATATACTGTTCCCACCGAGACGTAGGGTCCGACACGCCAGGCATGTTGTCAAATATTACATCCGAGATGTTAGGTTGCCTTACGTTAGGATATATAACGTTATAGACGTATATACTGTTCCCACCGAGAAGTAGGATTCGACACGCCTGGAATGTTGTCAAATGTTACATCCGAGATGTAAGGTTGCCTTAGGTTAGGATATATGACGTTATAGACGTATATACTGTTCCCTCCGAGAAGTAGGGTTCGACAGGCCAGGAATGTTGTCAAATATTGCATCCGAGATGTTAGGTTGCCTTAGGTTAGGATATATAACGTTATAGACGCATATAATCTTACCACCGAGACGTAGGGACCGACATGCCTGCAATGTTGTCAAATGTTACATCCGAGATGTTAGGTTGCCTTAGATTAGGATATATACCGTTATAGACGTATATACAGTTCCATCCGAGAAGTAGGGTACGACACGCCTGGAATGATGTAGAATATTACATCCGAGATGTCAGGTTGCCTTAGGTTAAAATATATAACGTTATAGACGTATATACTGTTCCCTCCGATAAGTAGGGTTCGACAGGCCAGGAATGTTGTCAAATATTGCATCCGAGATGTTAGGTTGCATTAGGTTAGCATATATAACGTTATAGACGCACGTAATGTTACCACCGAGACGTAGGGTTCCAACACGCCGGGTATGTTGTCAAATGTTATATCCGAGATGTTAGGTTGCCTTAGGTTAGGATATATGACGTTATAGACGTATATGCTGTTCCCTCCGAGAAGTAGGGTTCGACACGCCAGGAATGTTGTCAAATATTGCATCCGAGATGTTAGGTTGCCTTAGGTTAGGATATATAACGTTATAGACGCATGTAACGTTACCACCGAGACGTAGGGACCGACACGCCTGGAATGTGGTAAAATGTTACATCCGGGATGTTAGGTTGTCTTAGGTTAGGATATATGTCGTTACAGACGTATATACTGTTCCCTCCGAGGAGTAGGGTTCTACAGGCCAGGAATGTTGTCAAATATTGCATCCGAGATGTTAGGTTGCCTTAGATTAGGATATATACCGTTATAGACGTATATACTGTTCCCTCCGAGAAGTAGGGTTCGACAGGCCAGGAATGTTGTCAAATATTACATCCGAGATGTTATGTTGCCTTAGGTTAGCATATATAACGTTATAGACGCACGTAATATTACCACCGAGACGTAGGGTTCCAACACGCCTGGAATGTTGTCAAATGTTATATCCGAGATGTTAGGTTGCCTTAGGTTAGGATATATGACGTTACAGACGTATATACTGTTCCCACCGAGAAGTAGGGTCCGACACGCCAGAAATGTTGTAAAATGTTACATCCGAGATGTTAGGTTGCCTTAGGTTAGGATATATGACGTTATAGACGTATATGCTGTTCCCTCCGAGAAGTAGGGTTCGACACGCCAGGAATGTTATCAAATATTACATACGAGATGTTAGGTGGCCTTAGGTTAGGATATATAACGTTATAGACGCATGTAATGTTTCCACTGTGACGTAGGGACCGACACGCCTGGAATGTTGTCAAATGTTACATCCGAGATGTTAGGTTGCCTAAGATTAGGATATATACCGCTATAGACGCATGTAATGTTATCACCCAGACGTAGGGACCGACACGCCTGGAATGTTGTCAAATGTTACATCCGAGATGTTAGGTTGCCTTAGGTTAGGATTAATGACGTTATAGACGTATATGCTGTTCCCTCCGAGAAGTAGGTTTCGACAGGCCAGGAATGTTGTCAAATATTGCATCCGAGATGTTAGGTTGCCTTAGGTTAGGATATATAACGTTATAGACGCATGTAACGTTACCACCGAGACGTAGGGACCGACACGCCTGGAATGTGGTAAAATGTTACATCCGGGATGTTAGGTTGTCTTAGGTTAGGATATATGTCGTTACAGACGTATATACTGTTCCCTCCGAGGAGTAGGGTTCTACAGGCCAGGAATGTTGTCAAATATTGCATCCGAGATGTTAGGTTGCCTTAGATTAGGATATATACCGTTATAGACGTATATACTGTTCCCTCCGAGAAGTAGGGTTCGACAGGCCAGGAATGTTGTCAAATATTACATCCGAGATGTTATGTTGCCTTAGGTTAGCATATATAACGTTATAGACGCACGTAATATTACCACCGAGACGTAGGGTTCCAACACGCCTGGAATGTTGTCAAATGTTATATCCGAGATGTTAGGTTGCCTTAGGTTAGGATATATGACGTTACAGACGTATATACTGTTCCCACCGAGAAGTAGGTTCCGACACGCCAGGAATGTTGTAAAATGTTACATCCGAGATGTTAGGTTGCCTTAGGTTAGGATATATGACGTTATAGACGTATATGCTGTTCCCTCCGAGAAGTAGGATTCGACAGGCCAGGAATGTTGTCAAATATTGCATCCGAGATGTTAGGTTGCCTTAGGTTAGGATATATAACGTTATAGGCGCATGTAATGTTACCACCGAGACGTAGGGACCGACACGCCTGGAATGTTGTCAAATGTTACATCCGGGATGTTAGGTTGTCTTAGGTTAGGATATATGTCGTTACAGACGTATATACTGTTCCCTCCGAGGAGTAGGGTTCTACAGGCCAGGAATGTTGTCAAATATTGCATCCGAGATGTTAGGTTGCCTTAGATTAGGATATATACCGTTATAGACGTATATACTGTTCCCTCCGAGAAGTAGGGTTCGACAGGCCAGGAATGTTGTCAAATATTACATCCGAGATGTTATGTTGCCTTAGGTTAGCATATATAACGTTATAGACGCACGTAATATTACCACCGAGACGTAGGGTTCCAACACGCCTGGAATGTTGTCAAATGTTATATCCGAGATGTTAGGTTGCCTTAGGTTAGGATATATGACGTTACAGACGTATATACTGTTCCCACCGAGAAGTAGGGTCCGACACGCCAGAAATGTTGTAAAATGTTACATCCGAGATGTTAGGTTGCCTTAGGTTAGGATATATGACGTTATAGACGTATATGCTGTTCCCTCCGAGAAGTAGGGTTCGACACGCCAGGAATGTTATCAAATATTACATACGAGATGTTAGGTGGCCTTAGGTTAGGATATATAACGTTATAGACGCATGTAATGTTTCCACTGTGACGTAGGGACCGACACGCCTGGAATGTTGTCAAATGTTACATCCGAGATGTTAGGTTGCCTAAGATTAGGATATATACCGCTATAGACGCATGTAATGTTATCACCGAGACGTAGGGACCGACACGCCTGGAATGTTGTCAAATGTTACATCCGAGATGTTAGGTTGCCTTAGGTTAGGATTAATGACGTTATAGACGTATATGCTGTTCCCTCCGAGAAGTAGGTTTCGACAGGCCAGGAATGTTGTCAAATATTGCATCCGAGATGTTAGGTTGCCTTAGGTTAGGACATATAACGTTATAGACGCATGTAACGTTACCACCGAGACGTAGGGACCGACACGCCTGGAATGTTGTAAAATGTTACATCCGGGATGTTAGGTTGTCTTAGGTTAGGATATATGTCGTTACAGACGTATATACTGTTCCCTCCGAGGAGTAGGGTTCTACAGGCCAGGAATGTTGTCAAATATTGCATCCGAGATGTTAGGTTGCCTTAGATTAGGATATATACCGTTATAGACGTATATACTGTTCCCTCCGAGAAGTAGGGTTCGACAGGCCAGGAATGTTGTCAAATATTACATCCGAGATGTTATGTTGCCTTAGGTTAGCATATATAACGTTATAGACGCACGTAATATTACCACCGAGACGTAGGGTTCCAACACGCCTGGAATGTTGTCAAATGTTATATCCGAGATGTTAGGTTGCCTTAGGTTAGGATATATGACGTTACAGACGTATATACTGTTCCCACCGAGAAGTAGGGTCCGACACGCCAGGAATGTTGTAAAATGTTACATCCGAGATGTTAGGTTGCCTTAGGTTAGGATATATGACGTTATAGACGTATATGCTGTTCCCTCCGAGAAGTAGGATTCGACAGGCCAGGAATGTTGTCAAATATTGCATCCGAGATGTTAGGTTGCCTTAGGTTAGGATATATAACGTTATAGGCGCATGTAATGTTACCACCGAGACGTAGGGACCGACACGCCTGGAATGTTGTCAAATGTTACATCCGGGATGTTAGGTTGTCTTAGGTTAGGATATATGTCGTTACAGACGTATATACTGTTCCCTCCGAAGAGTAGGGTTCTACAGGCCAGGAATGTTGTCAAATATTGCATCCGAGATGTTAGGTTGCCTTAGATTAGGATATATACCGTTATAGACGTATATACTGTTCCCTCCGAGAAGTAGGGTTCGAGAGGCCAGGAATGTTGTCAAATATTACATCCGAGATGTTATGTTGCCTTAGGTTAGCATATATAACGTTATAGACGCACGTAATATTACCACCGAGACGTAGGGTTCCAACACGCCTGGAATGTTGTCAAATATTACATCCGAGATGTTATGTAGCTTTAGGTTAGCATATATAACGTTATAGACGCACGTAATATTACCACCGAGACGTAGGGTTCCAACACGCCTGGAATGTTGTCAAATGTTATATCCGAGATGTTAGGTTGCCTTAGGTTAGGATATATGACGTTACAGACGTATATACTGTTCCCACCGAGAAGTAGGGTCCGACACGCCAGAAATGTTGTAAAATGTTACATCCGAGATGTTAGGTTGCCTTAGGTTAGGATATATGACGTTATAGACGTATATGCTGTTCCCTCCGAGAAGTAGGGTTCGACACGCCAGGAATGTTATCAAATATTACATACGAGATGTTAGGTGGCCTTAGGTTAGGATATATAACGTTATAGACGCATGTAATGTTTCCACTGTGACGTAGGGACCGACACGCCTGGAATGTTGTCAAATGTTACATCCGAGATGTTAGGTTGCCTAAGATTAGGATATATACCGCTATAGACGCATGTAATGTTATCACCGAGACGTAGGGACCGACACGCCTGGAATGTTGTCAAATGTTACATCCGAGATGTTAGGTTGCCTTAGGTTAGGATTAATGACGTTATAGACGTATATGCTGTTCCCTCCGAGAAGTAGGTTTCGACAGGCCAGGAATGTTGTCAAATATTGCATCCGAGATGTTAGATTGCCTTAGGTTAGGATATATAACGTTATAGACGCATGTAACGTTACCACCGAGACGTAGGGACCGACACGCCTGGAATGTGGTAAAATGTTACATCCGGGATGTTAGGTTGTCTTAGGTTAGGATATATGTCGTTACAGACGTATATACTGTTCCCTCCGAGGAGTAGGGTTCTACAGGCCAGGAATGTTGTCAAATATTGCATCCGAGATGTTAGGTTGCCTTAGATTAGGATATATACCGTTATAGACGTATATACTGTTCCCTCCGAGAAGTAGGGTTCGACAGGCCAGGAATGTTGTCAAATATTACATCCGAGATGTTATGTTGCCTTAGGTTAGCATATATAACGTTATAGACGCACGTAATATTACCACCGAGACGTAGGGTTCCAACACGCCTGGAATGTTGTCAAATGTTATATCCGAGATGTTAGGTTGCCTTAGGTTAGGATATATGACGTTACAGACGTATATACTGTTCCCACCGAGAAGTAGGGTCCGACACGCCAGGAATGTTGTAAAATGTTACATCCGAGATGTTAGGTTGCCTTAGGTTAGGATATATGACGTTATAGACGTATATGCTGTTCCCTCCGAGAAGTAGGATTCGACAGGCCAGGAATGTTATCAAATATTGCATCCGAGATGTTAGGTTGCCTTAGGTTAGGATATATAACGTTATAGGCGCATGTAATGTTACCACCGAGACGTAGGGACCGACACGCCTGGAATGTTGTCAAATGTTACATCCGGGATGTTAGGTTGTCTTAGGTTAGGATATATGTCGTTACAGACGTATATACTGTTCCCTCCGAGGAGTAGGGTTCTACAGGCCAGGAATGATGTCAAATATTGCATCCGAGATGTTAGGTTGCGTTTGATTAGGATATATAACGTCATAGACGCATGTAATGTTACCACCGAGACGTAGGGACCGACACGCCTGGAATGTTGTCAAATGTTACATCCGAGATGTTAGGTTGCCTTAGATTAGGATATATACCGTTATAGACGTATATACAGTTCGCTCCGAGAAGTAGGGTTCGACAGGCCAGGAATGTTGTCAAATATTGCATCCGAGATGTTAGGTTGCCTTAGATCACGATATCGACCGTTATAGACGCATATAATATTCCCACCGAAAAGTATGCACCGACACGCCAGGAATATTGTAAAATATTACGTCTGAGATAATAGGTTGCCTTAGATTAGGATATACAACGTTATAGACTCATATAATGTTCCCACCGAGAAGTAGGGTTCGACACGCCTGGAATGATGTAGAATATTACATCCGAGATGTCAGGTTGCCTTAGGTTAGAATATATAACGTTATAGACGTATATACTGTTCCCTCCGAGAAGTAGGGTTCGACAGGCTAGGAATGTTGTCAAATGTTGCATCCGAGATGTTAGGTTGCCTTAGATTAGGATATATACCGTTATAGACGTATATACTGTTCCCTCCGAGAAGTAGGGTTCGACAGGCCAGGAATGTTGTCAAATATTACATCCGAGATGTTATGTTGCCTTAGGTTAGCATATATAACGTTATAGACGCACGTAATATTACCACCGAGACGTAGGGTTCCAACACGCCTGGAATGTTGTCAAATGTTATATCCGAGATGTTAGGTTGCCTTAGGTTAGGATATATGACGTTACAGACGTATATACTGTTCCCACCGAGAAGTAGGGTCCGACACGCCAGGAATGTTGTAAAATGTTACATCCGAGATGTTAGGTTGCCTTAGGTTAGGATATATGAGGTTATAGACGTATATGCTGTTCCCTCCGAGAAGTAGGATTCGACAGGCCAGGAATGTTGTCAAATATTGCATCCGAGATGTTAGGTTGCCTTAGGTTAGGATATATAACGTTATAGGCGCATGTAATGTTACCACCGAGACGTAGGGACCGACACGCCTGGAATGTTGTCAAATGTTACATCCGGGATGTTAGGTTGTCTTAGGTTAGGATATATGTCGTTACAGACGTATATACTGTTCCCTCCGAGGAGTAGGGTTCTACAGGCCAGGAATGATGTCAAATATTGCATCCGAGATGTTAGGTTGCGTTTGATTAGGATATATAACGTCATAGACGCATGTAATGTTACCACCGAGACGTAGGGACCGACACGCCTGGAATGTTGTCAAATGTTACATCCGAGATGTTAGGTTGCCTTAGATTAGGATATATACCGTTATAGACGTATATACAGTTCGCTCCGAGAAGTAGGGTTCGACAGGCCAGGAATGTTGTCAAATATTGCATCCGAGATGTTAGGTTGCCTTAGATCACGATATCGACCGTTATAGACGCATATAATATTCCCACCGAAAAGTATGCACCGACACGCCAGGAATATTGTAAAATATTACGTCTGAGATAATAGGTTGCCTTAGATTAGGATATACAACGTTATAGACTCATATAATGTTCCCACCGAGAAGTAGGGTTCGACACGCCTGGAATGATGTAGAATATTACATCCGAGATGTCAGGTTGCCTTAGGTTAGAATATATAACGTTATAGACGTATATACTGTTCCCTCCGAGAAGTAGGGTTCGACAGGCTAGGAATGTTGTCAAATGTTGCATCCGAGATGTTAGGTTGCCTTAGATAAGGATATATAACGTTATAGACGCATATAATGTTACCACCGAGACGTAGGGACCGACATGCCTGGAATGTTGTCAAATGTTACATCCAAGATGTTAGGTTGCCTTAGGTTAGGATATATAACGTTGTAGACGCATGTAACGTTACCACCGAGACGTAGGGACCGACACACCTGGAATGTTGTCAAATGTTACATCCGAGATGTTAGGTTGCCTAAGATTAGGATATATGACGTTATAGACGTATATGCTGTTCCCTCCGAGAAGTAGGATTCGACAGGCCCGGAATGTTGTCAAATATTGCATCCGAGATGTTAGGTTGCCTTAGGTTAGCATATATAACGTTATAAACGCACGTAATGTTACCACCGAGACGTAGGGTTCCAACACGCCGGGAATGTTGTGAAATGTTATATCCGAGATGTTAGGTTGTCTTAGGTTAGGATATATGTCGTTATAGACGTATATGCTGTTCCCTCCGAGAAGTAGGGTTCGACAGGCCAGGAATGTTGTCAAATATTGCATCCGAGATGTTAGGTTGCCTTAGGTTAGCATATATAACGTTATAGACGCACGTAATGTTACCACCGAGACATAGGGTTCCAACACGCCGGGAATGTTGCCAAATGTTATATCCGAGATGTTAGGTTGCCTTAGGTTAGGATATATGACGTTACAGACGTATATACTGTTCCCACCGAGAAGTAGGGTCCGACACGCCAGGCATGTTGTCAAATGTTATATCCGAGATGTTAGGTTGCCTTAGGTTAGGATATATGACGTTACAGTCGTATATACTGTTCCCACCGAGAAGTAGGGTCCGACACGCCAGGAATGTTGTAAAATGTTACATCCGAGATGTTAGGTTGCCTTAGGTTAGGATATATGACGTTATAGACGTATATGCTGTTCCCTCCGAGAAGTAGGATTCGACAGGCCAGGAATGTTGTCAAATATTGCATCCGAGATGTTAGGTTGCCTTAGGTTAGGATATGTAACGTTATAGGCGCATGTAATGTTACCACCGAGACGTAGGGACCGACACGCCTGGAATGTTGTCAAATGTTACATCCGGGATGTTAGGTTGTCTTAGGTTAGGATATATGTCGTTACAGACGTATATACTGTTCCCTCCGAGACGTAGGGACCGATACGCCAGGAATATTGTCAAATATTACATACAAGATGTTAGGTGGCCTTAGGTTAGGATATATAACGTTATAGACGCATGTAATGTTACCACCGAGACGTAGGGACCGACACGCCTGGAATGTGGTAAAATGTTACATCCGAGATGTTAGGTTGCCTAAGATTAGGATATATACCGTTATAGACGAATGTAATGTCACCACCGAGGCGTAGGGACCGACACGCCTGGAATGATGTCAAATATTACATCCGAGATGTTAGGTTGCCTTAGGCTAGGATATATGACGTTATAGATGTATATGCTGTTCCCTCCGAGAAGTAGGGTTCGACAGGCCAGGAATGTTGTCAAATATTGCATCCGAGATGTTAGGTTGCCTTAGGATAGGATATATGATGTTACAGACGTATATACTGTTCCCACCGAGAAGTAGGGTCCGACACGCCAGGAATGTTGTCAAATATTACATCCGAGATGTTAGGTTGCCTTAGGTTAGCATATATAACGTTATAGACGCACGTAATGTTACCACCGAGACGTAGGTTTCCAACACGCCGGGAATGTTGTCAAATGTTATATCCGAGATGTTAGGTTGTCTTAGGTTAGGATATATGTCGTAATAGACGTATATGCTGTTCCCTCCGAGAAGTAGGGTTCGACAGGCCAGGAATGTTGTCAAATGTTACATCCGAGATGTTAGGTTGCCTTAGATTAGGATATATACCGTTATAGACGTATATACAGTTCCCTCCGAGAAGTAGGGTTCGACAGGCCAGGAATGTTGTCAAATATTGCATCCGAGATGTTAGGTTGCCTTAGATTACGATATCGACCGTTATAGACGCATATAATATTCCCACCGAAAAGTATGCACCGACACGCCAGGAATATTGTAAAATATTACGTCTGAGATAATAGGTTGCCTTAGATTAGGATATACAACGTTATAGACTCATATAATGTTCCCACCGAGAAGTAGGGTTCGACACTCCTGGAATGATGTAGAATATTACATCCGAGATGTCAGGTTGCCTTAGGTTAGGATATATAACGTTATAGACGTATATACTGTTCCCTCCGAGAAGTAGGGTTCGACAGGCTAGGAATGTTGTCAAATGTTGCATCCGAGATGTTAGGTTGCCTTAGATAAGGATATATAACGTTATAGACGCATATAATGTTACCACCGAGACGTAGGGACCGACATGCCTGGAATGTTGTCAAATGTTACATCCAAGATGTTAGGTGGCCTTAGGTTAGGATATATAACGTTGTAGACGCATGTAACGTTACCACCGAGACGTAGGGACCGACACGCCTGGAATGTTGTCAAATGTTACATCCGGGATGTTAGGTTGTCTTAGGTTAGGATATATGTCGTAATAGTCGTATATGCTGTTCCCTCCGAGAAGTAGGGTTCGACAGGCCAGGAATGTTGTCAAATATTGCATCCGAGATGTTAGGTTGCCTTAGGTTAGGATATATAACGTCATAGACGCATGTAATGTTACCACCGAGACGTAGGGACCGACACGCCTGGAATGTTGTCAAATGTTACATCCGAGATGTTAGGTTGCCTTAGATTAGGATATATACCGTTATAGACGTGTATACAGTTCCCTCCGAGAAGTAGGTTTCGACAGGCCAGGAATGTTGTCAAATATTGCATCCGAGATGTTAGGTTGCCTTAGATTACGATATCGACCGTTATAGACGCATCTAATATTCCCACCGAAAAGTATACACCGACACGCCAGGAATATTGTAAAATATTACGTCTGAGATAATAGGTTGCCTTAGATTAGGATATACAACGTTATAGACTCATATAATGTTCCCACCGAGAAGTAGGGTTCGACACGCCTGGAATGATGTAGAATATTATATCCGAGATGTCAGGTTGCCTTAGGTTAGAATATATAACGTTATAGACGTATATACTGTTCCCTCCGAGAAGTAGGGTTCGACAGGCTAGGAATGTTGTCAAATGTTGCATCCGAGATGTTAGGTTGCCTTAGATAAGGATATATAACGTTATAGACGCATATAATGTTACCACCGAGACGTAGGGACCGACATGCCTGGAATGTTGTCAAATGTTACATCCAAGATGTTAGGTTGCCTTAGGTTAGGATATATAACGTTGTAGACGCATGTAACGTTACCACCGAGACGTAGGGACCGACACACCTGGAATGTTGTCAAATGTTACATCCGAGATGTTGGGTTGTCTTAGGTTAGGATATATGTCGTAATAGACGTATATGCTGTTCCCTCCGAGAAGTAGGGTTCGACAGGCCAGGAATGTTGTCAAATATTGCATCCGAGATGTTAGGTTGCCTTAGGTTAGGATATATGACGTTATAGACGTATATGCTGTTCCCTCCGAGAAGTAGGTTTCGACAGGCCCGGAATGTTGTCAAATATTGCATCCGAGATGTTAGGTTGCCTTAGGTTAGGATATATAACGTTATAGACGCATGTAACGTTACCACCGATACGTAGGGACCGACACGCCTGGAATGTTGTCAAATGTTACATCCGGGATGTTAGGTTGTCTTAGGTTAGGATATATGTCGTAATAGACGTATATGCTGTTCCCTCCGAGAAGTAGGGTTCGACAGGCCAGGAATGTTGTCAAATATTGCATCCGAGATGTTAGGTTGCCTTAGGTTAGGATATATAACGTCATAGACGCATGTAATGTTACCACCGAGACGTAGGGTTCCAACACGCCGGGAATGTTGTCAAATGTTATATCCGAGATGTTAGGTTGCCTTAGGTTAGGATATATGACGTTACAGACGTATATACTGTTCCCACCGAGACGTAGGGACCGACACGCCTGGAATGTGGTAAAATGTTACATCCGGGATGTTAGGTTGTCTTAGGTTAGGATATATGTCGTTACAGACGTATATACTGTTCCCACCGAGGAGTAGGGTTCTACAGGCCAGGAATGTTGTCAAATATTGCATCCGAGATGTTAGGTTGCCTTAGATTAGGATATATACCGTTATAGACGTATATACTGTTCCCTCCGAGAAGTAGGGTTCGACAGGCCAGGAATGTTGTCAAATATTACATCCGAGATGTTATGTTGCCTTAGGTTAGCATATATAACGTTATAGACGCACGTAATATTACCACCGAGACGTAGGGTTCCAACACGCCTGGAATGTTGTCAAATGTTATATCCGAGATGTTAGGTTGCCTTAGGTTAGGATATATGACGTTACAGACGTATATACTGTTCCCACCGAGAAGTAGGGTCCGACACGCCAGGAATGTTGTAAAATGTTACATCCGAGATGTTAGGTTGCCTTAGGTTAGGATATATGACGTTATAGACGTATATGCTGTTCCCTCCGAGAAGTAGGATTCGACAGGCCAGGAATGTTGTCAAATATTGCATCCGAGATGTTAGGTTGCCTTAGGTTAGGATATATAACGTTATAGGCGCATGTAATGTTACCACCGAGACGTAGGGACCGACACGCCTGGAATGTTGTCAAATGTTACATCCGGGATGTTAGGTTGTCTTAGGTTAGGATATATGTCGTTACAGACGTATATACTGTTCCCTCCGAGGAGTAGGGTTCTACAGGCCAGGAATGTTGTCACATATTGCATCCGAGATGTTAGGTTGCCTTAGATTAGGATATATACCGTTATAGACGTATATACTGTTCCCTCCGAGAGGTAGGGTTCGACAGGCCAGGAATGTTGTCAAATATTACATCCGAGATGTTATGTTGCCTTAGGTTAGCATATATAACGTTATAGACGCACGTAATATTACCACCGAGACGTAGGGTTCCAACACGCCTGGAATGTTGTCAAATGTTATATCCGAGATGTTAGGTTGCCTTAGGTTAGGATATATGACGTTACAGACGTATATACTGTTCCCACCGAGAAGTAGGGTCCGACACGCCAGAAATGTTGTAAAATGTTACATCCGAGATGTTAGGTTGCCTTAGGTTAGGATATATGACGTTATAGACGTATATGCTGTTCCCTCCGAGAAGTAGGGTTCGACACGCCAGGAATGTTATGAAATATTACATACGAGATGTTAGGTGGCCTTAGGTTAGGATATATAACGTTATAGACGCATGTAATGTTTCCACTGTGACGTAGGGACCGACACGCCTGGAATGTTGTCAAATGTTACATCCGAGATGTTAGGTTGCCTAAGATTAGGATATATACCGCTATAGACGCATGTAATGTTATCACCGAGACGTAGGGACCGACACGCCTGGAATGTTGTCAAATGTTACATCCGAGATGTTAGGTTGCCTTAGGTTAGGATTAATGACGTTATAGACGTATATGCTGTTCCCTCCGAGAAGTAGGTTTCGACAGGCCAGGAATGTTGTCAAATATTGCATCCGAGATGTTAGGTTGCCTTAGGTTAGGATATATAACGTTATAGACGCATGTAACGTTACCACCGAGACGTAGGGACCGACACGCCTGGAATGTGGTAAAATGTTACATCCGGGATGTTAGGTTGTCTTAGGTTAGGATATATGTCGTTACAGACGTATATACTGTTCCCTCCGAGAAGTAGGGTTCTACAGGCCAGGAATGTTGTCAAATATTGCATCCGAGATGTTAGGTTGCCTTAGATTAGGATATATACCGTTATAGACGTATATACTGTTCCCTCCGAGAAGTAGGGTTCGACAGGCCAGGAATGTTGTCAAATATTACATCCGAGATGTTATGTTGCCTTAGGTTAGCATATATAACGTTATAGACGCACGTAATATTACCACCGAGACGTAGGGTTCCAACACGCCTGGAATGTTGTCAAATGTTATATCCGAGATGTTAGGTTGCCTTAGGTTAGGATATATGACGTTACAGACGTATATACTGTTCCCACCGAGAAGTAGGGTCCGACACGCCAGGAATGTTGTAAAATGTTACATCCGAGATGTTAGGTTGCCTTAGGTTAGGATATATGACGTTATAGACGTATATGCTGTTCCCTCCGAGAAGTAGGATTCGACAGGCCAGGAATGTTGTCAAATATTGCATCCGAGATGTTAGATTGCCTTAGGTTAGGATATATAACGTTATAGGCGCATGTAATGTTACCACCGAGACGTAGGGACCGACACGCCTGGAATGTTGTCAAATGTTACATCCGGGATGTTAGGTTGTCTTAGGTTAGGATATATGTCGTTACAGACGTATATACTGTTCCCTCCGAGACGTAGGGACCGATACGCCAGGAATATTGTCAAATATTACATACGAGATGTTAGGTGGCCTTAGGTTAGGATATATAACGTTATAGACGAATGTAATGTCACCACCGAGGCGTAGGGACCGACACGCCTGGAATGATGTCAAATATTACATCCGAGATGTTAGGTTGCCTTAGGCTAGGATATATGACGTTATAGATGTATATGCTGTTCCCTCCGAGAAGTAGGTTTCGACAGGCCAGGAATGTTGTCAAATATTGCATCCGAGATGTTAGGTTGCCTTAGGTTAGGATATATGATGTTACAGACGTATATACTGTTCCCACCGAGAAGTAGGGTCCGACACGCCAGGAATGTTGTCAAATATTACATCCGAGATGTTAGGTTGCCTTAGGTTAGCATATATAGCGTTATAGACGCACGTAATGTTACCACCGAGACGTAGGTTTCCAACACGCCGGGAATGTTGTCAAATGTTATATCCGAGATGTTAGGTTGTCTTAGGTTAGGATATATGTCGTAATAGACGTATATGCTGTTCCCTCCGAGAAGTAGGGTTCGACAGGCCAGGAATGTTGTCAAATGTTACATCCGAGATGTTAGGTTGCCTTAGATTAGGATATATACCGTTATAGACGTATATACAGTTCCCTCCGAGAAGTAGGGTTCGACAGGCCAGGAATGTTGTCAAATATTGCATCCGAGATGTTAGGTTGCCTTAGATTACGATATCGACCGTTATAGACGCATATAATATTCCCACCGAAAAGTATGCACCGACACGCCAGGAATATTGTAAAATATTACGTCTGAGATAATAGGTTGCCTTAGATTAGGATATACAACGTTATAGACTCATATAATGTTCCCACCGAGAAGTAGGGTTCGACA
>CAXAJV010000462.1:27500-29225 GCA_963969225.1 Xylocopa violacea | reverse complement strand
ACGCGCTATCTCAGAGTGCTCTGTCCCGTGTCGGTTGTCGAATTTTCTCCACACTGCATTGCCACGGGTCGGTGTCTTTGACCGAATGGCCCATATGTGGCGAGCGTCCAACGGTGACGTTGGTGACCATTTATCCGAGTTTTACTCGGTTAAATTGTACCTTCCTTGCATCGATTCTAAATCTTTACGCTCCGAGCTCTCGGAACGGACTCTAGAGATACATATTGAATTTTTGGACGTACCAGATGTGTGTACGAAATGTCCATAATATGCTATACGCATGAAAGGTGTATATGGAGATAGATATACACCGATGATATACCAAACAAGTTCCTCAACAAAAAAAAATAAAAATGAGCATCCACTGAGTTGAGGAACGAAACAAAAAATAAAAAATAAGCATCCACTGAAGAAGGCAAAAGAATAAATGGTATATGTCATTTCGACACGATCTGTTACGAAACAGAGGAGTCTCTCGACGAACTTCCAAAAGGTGTCCCGTGTCGAATGCCCAGCGCGCACTTGGTACGCGCCAGCTCGCCTGAGGAGGGCGAGATACAAAAATATACTTCAGCGTGACACAATTGTACGCGCTTGCTCGTCTATGCCGAACAGCACGCTTCTCTGTACGCGCTATCATAATGCCCAGCGTGTGAGAGCGTGTGTAGTATCTCTGTTATAGTCAAATGGAGTGCCAAGAGGTACTACGCGTTCGCGCATTAGACGATAAAAGGTATTCTTTATATACATATTGAACAATACAGCGTGACACGATTATAACCGCTTGCCATCGTCGTTGCCCAGCATGTTCTCGCAAGAGATGTTCGTGCTATAGACGATGGAGAAAAAAGGTGTACGATAAATCAGCGTGACGCAATTGTACGCGCTTCCTCGCCTTGATGACCAGCATGTTCTCTGTACGCGCTATCTTAATGCCCAGCGTGAAAGAGATGTCCGTGCTTTCGGCGATATTTGCCCAGCGTGAAAATTGCATACGCGCTTGCATCGTCGATGCCCAGCATGTTCTCTGTACGCGCTATCTTAATGCCCAGCGTGAAAGAGATGTCCGTGCTATAGACGATAAAAGGTGCCGTACACCGATATAACAAGCGGTGACAAATCGTATACGCGCTTGCATCGTCGATGCCCAGCATGTTCTCGCAAGAGATGTCCGTGCTATAGACGATTAAAGGTGACAATATGTATTCAATAAATGACAAAAATGTGCCCAAAAATATATAACCAGCGTGAAAATTGTATACGCGCTTGCTCGTCGATACCCGACAAGTCCTCGCAAGGGGATATGTCCGTGGTAAAGACGATGTATATTTTCAGCGCGAAGTGTATACGCGCTTACTCGACACGGTTCAGTTGGAAGGCGACTTGTGAAGTCGATTTTGGGAACGTACGATTTTTGGGAGTGTCTCATTCTCGAAAGAAAAGAAAAGAAAGGAAAAGGAGAGGAGGAAAAAATGCAATACCTCGGTATTATTGAACATATGTGCTAACCGAGGATGCATTTTACGAAATACAAAAAATAAATAATGTGCTCGAGCGAGGTCCGAAAGACCCGTCAGCCGCATCCACTGAACAAAACTATGACGAATATTGCGATATTCGAACGATATACATATATATATATTATTATTTCGTATCGTCGATCGGTGTCTCTAAGAGAACCGACGACGACTAAAAACACGTTGAGCAAACTACTCTTATAAGAGT
>CAXAJV010000462.1:20000-22500 GCA_963969225.1 Xylocopa violacea | reverse complement strand
ACAGGTCGAGTGTGTACCATTATTTTGCGTCTCTGCGTGAAAGCAATACGCCGCTGGTACTTGTTCGTTTTCCCGTTTCACAATTGTGCTGCAAGCTCAGAGGGGACTTGCTTTTTGCCATAGCCTCGTTGTCGAGAGTCTGAGAAACCGGCCGTTGCGAGATCGAATAATTTATACTCGCTTCGTGTTGCCGGGGAAAAACGGTAGACCGCTCGAGGCTTTGGCGGCCGAGTCCCAACGAATTTTTTTTTTTTTTTATCACCTGAGCTCTGAAGCACAGATCGTGCAGTGGATCGTGGAATTTGAGGAACTTGTACCACGCACCTGTGTTCGGGTTTTGATCGTGTCGTTCGTTCAGAGGGGACCGCTTCGCCGAGCGAAGCCTCGTTGTCGCGAGTCTGGAAACACACCCGCCGTTGCGAGATCGAATAATTTTTTATGCTCGCTTCGTGTTGTCGGGTGGGTAAAATTATAGACCGCTTCGAGGTTTCACGGCGAGTCCCATCGATATTTTACGACTTACCTGTACGAACGTCGTCAACTTCTCGAAAGCAATACGCCGCTGGGTGTTGGATATCTTTCTTTTTTTTTTTTTTTTGTATTCACTTCCACGTGCCATTCGTTCAGAGGGGACGACGATATATTCGCGTTTGCGTATTCTTCCTCGTTGTCGAGAGTCCCTTAATAAACCCGCCGTTGCGAGATCGAATTTTACAAGCTCGCTTCGTGTTGTCGGGAGGAAGGGGGGACCGCCTCGAGGGTCTGCGCGATACGCGCGAAGAAGAGTCCTAACGAATTTTCGAAAAATTTTATCTACCTGGACGCGTGGCACACTGGCGTGAATCCGAAAGGATGTATCCTAAACACCCTGAAACAGGCGTGTCCGTTTCATCCGTAGGACGGTATCGTGTCGCCGAGAATTCGGGCGACGCCCGCGTCTCCTTCGCCGGAGACGTTTGGGTCTCGACTTGTTCGAAACTTAGTACGAAGAGACTTAACAATTAATAAAAAATATACATATACGATTACCCTGAACGGTGGATCACTTGGCTCGTGGGTCGATGAAGAACGCAGCTAATTGCGCGTCAACGTGTGAACTGCAGGACACATGAACATCGACATTTCGAACGCACATTGCGGTCCACGGATACAATTCCTGGACCACGCCTAGCTGAGGGTCGTTCACGTAACCAGAATACTGCTTGCGTTGCGTTTCGTCGAATCTTTTCTCTCCGGTGCTCGAATCTGCCCGCCGTCGTTCATTCGAATTCCATTTACGAACGTTTCTGAGTTCGGGCGCACCGAAAGGGAAAAAGAGGAGCGATACGCGACGTACGAGCGATCGTTGGACGTTCGTCCGAGTCGTCTGTGGCCGTGCCCCGAGACTATATGCGACTGGTGTAACGTGTGCGCGCGTGCGGCGTGCGTTAAACGGGTTCACGGAAATCGACGGTGTCGATCACGGACTCGCGCGAGTTCTTCGTGGCGTCGTGAGTCGTTCGTTTAACCGGACGACCGCCCACGGGGAACCGCTTCGTGTTTCGACTGCCGATTTTGTTCCGTATTCCAAATTCGCACACCCGCCACACACCATGACCACTCTTCGCGCGTCTCTTTAACGCACGATTGATATGCCGCGCGCTCGACGTCGTTTAAAATGAATTTTTCTTTTGCCGCAAGACTGAGAGAATCGAATTGTTGGGAACTCGGTCGAGAGAGAGAAGAGAATATGCAAGAAAGAGAGAGCGAGCGACATCGTCGTAACGTGAGGGACGATGATGCGCATCCGATCGTTCGAAGTTCGCACAGCCCCAGGGTGTTGTTGCGTTCAATCATCAGAATAACCCGTTCTCTCTCTGCTCTCTCCGCGCGTTGTGCGCGTATACCATGTTTTGTGTAAGGAAGAAATTGAGCGGACCGTCACTCGAATACATACAATGTATATAGGCCGTCGTTGCCGAAGTCGATCTCGAATTTTATTTCCATATGCCGTCGATTGTCGGGGACCACAGACAAACGCGCGCACGGGGACGCATTTCCTCTTCGAACGCTGATGATCTTGGGATGTTCGAATCTGACCCCAGCCACGTTCGTCGAGACTCGAATTTACCGTGCGTCCTCGGTGTGCTGCCTCTGTCTGTCAGCCCGGTGTCGATCGGAACATTTGGTATATATATATATATGGTCGATTGTAACGTTTCTGGCCTGTGACGCGCGTCCGCAGATTCCGAAGCACAGAACTCGAATCGGTAACGCCACGCGCAACGAGGAGAGTCGTTTAGAGAAGTAGATACGGGAAGAGATTGTGCCCACCCCATTGGCGAGGCTCGAAGTTATACTTCGACGAGGTGCTGCTCGGTGCCACAAGTTGTTGGTCACCCCATGTCTTCGTTGTCGAGACGGGACCGCGCGATCAAAAAGCCGGTCATCCAGTCCCCGGAAAGCGCAGCTTGGTTATGTAATTCCACGCGTGCGTTCCTTTTTTTTTTTATTTCCCGTT
>CAXAJV010000462.1:2500-17500 GCA_963969225.1 Xylocopa violacea | reverse complement strand
TCCTAAAAGCATATACAAAAATGCTATCGAATTTGAATTGAATTGAAAAAGTGAGCGAAAGACACACACCCATTGGGCGAAAGGGAATCCGGTTCCTATTCCGGAACCCGGCAGCGGAACCGTATACCAATCCGGGCCCTCATAAGAGTGTTCGTCGGGGTAACCCAAAATGACCTGGAGACGCCGTCGGGAGATGCGGGGAGAGTTTTCTTTTCTGTATAAGCGTTCGAGTTCCCTGGAAACCTCTAGCAGGGAGATAGGGTTTGGAACGCGAAGAGCACCGCAGTTGCGGCGGTGTCCGCATCTTCCCCTCGGACCTTGAAAATCCAGGAGAGGGCCACGTGGAGGTGTCGCGCCGGTTCGTACCCATATCCGCAGCAGGTCTCCAAGGTGAAGAGCCTCTAGTCGATAGATTAATGTAGGTAAGGGAAGTCGGCAAATTGGATCCGTAACTTCGGAATAAGGATTGGCTCTGAGGAGCGGGGCGTGTCGGGCTTGGTCGGGAAGTGGGTTTGGCTGACGTGCCGGGCCTGGGCGAGCTGAACGGGCCGCTGCTTCGTGCATGCGTAACCCGGAATCCGAGCTCGGTCCCGTGCCTTGGCCTCCCACGGATCTTCCTTGCTGCGAGGCTTCAGAGGCGGTTCGCCGTATCTTGTCGTCCTCTTCGGCCGCCATTCAACGCTCGGCTCAGAACTGGCACGGACTAGGGGAATCCGACTGTCTAATTAAAACAAAGCATTGCGATGGCCCCCAAGGGTGTTGACGCAATGTGATTTCTGCCCAGTGCTCTGAATGTCAACGTGAAGAAATTCAAAAAAGCGCGGGTAAACGGCGGGAGTAACTATGACTCTCTTAAGGCGGTCGCTTGAGGTGTCGGGCCGGCTTGCCGGACTAGTATCCGAGACCAGCCTTGAGAGCTCTCATAGTTACGGGGTAGTGAAGCGTCTCTTATAGCCTCTCCTACCCAAGTCGCACGTCGTACCTCCTATAGGTTCTCGCCGGTAACATGGTTTCCTCTCCTCGGAGGGGAGCCATGGCTAAACGGCGTGCGGCGAACCCGGCGAAAGCCGAATGAGCCTTTCGGGTTTGCAGCCCGCTAGGTTCATGCCTTAGGGCACAGTTGATTGCACCGAATACAAGTAAAACAAGCCTCGGATGCCGTCGGTCCCGAACAGTGGCGACGGAAATGGTGGACAACACAACCCAGAGGACTACTAGGACTCTGGTTTATGACGAACATGGCGATACATTAATGGTTTATGATTCGGATAACGTTAAGGTAACTTGCCCATCTTGCAAGATTGACTTAAGTAGCCGGTCATCTGCTAGCGCAGCACAACACAAGCGGCGCTGCAACGCACCACCTGTACAGACAAATGGGCACGTGTGTGAGGTGTGCAAGAAAGAATATAAGACCTACGCCGGTTTACGTTTGCACCAACGCAAGGCTCACATAGAATTCTATAACAGTGCGGATTTAGAATTGCGAGATAAAAGATTACCATCAACACGAGCTCAGTATACAGATAGCGAAATTAAAAATATAGCATTTAATGAAGCCAGGATCCCAAATAGATCTAACATGCTGGGAAAGGATATAGTTAAAATTTTAGCAGATAGTTCCAATCGCCCTGTTGAAGGTATTAAACGATTGAGATTGCGTGATAAATATAAAGAATACCTATCTGAGGAAATAAAGAATGCCACCGAGGAGAATACTCGAAAAATATGTCCATTAACACCTAGGATAAACCTGTCACACTTGCATAAACCTTCAGTTCGTGTAAGTACGCCGAATCAACCCGCTACTATCTGGAATAACAAAGAAACACCATCTAATAGTGATACAACAAATTTAATATCCTCTGGTGAAATATGCAGCCTGCTTCGCACACTGAAAGATGAAACAACCGACAAAATGTCTCGCATAATAGACGCTATACTGAGTAATGAGCCAGAAATGAACATCATAAATATGCTCGATGAATATATAAAAAACATACCTAACTTCTGTATTTTGGCTAACAGCATGAGCAGATCCAATAGTGATAATAGTAACGAAGACAAGAATCATAATGATAAAGACCAAAGAAAAAATTGCAACAAAAATAACAATAACAGGTACAGTAATAAAAACAAGAAAAACAATAGTAAATATAACAATAACAAGAACACCATTAATAACAATAATAATACTAATAATAAATATCAACAACGAACAAATAATAACAACAATAATAGAAGAACATATAAAAAGCGAATCGGACAACGAGCTAAAAAGAAAGCAAGTGAATACATGCGTATGCAGAAATTGTATAAAAAGAATCCAAGTCAGGTAGCTGAACACATTTTGTCAGGAAATGAACTTAATGTTTTGGAAACACCGACAATGCAAAATTTTGAAAAATTTTATACCAACTTGTTTGCTCACAAAAATCTCGAATTAAAGGAAAGAAAATATAAACATAACAGTAGTATAGATCTTTCTTATGCTGTTACATATACAGAAGTACACGAGCAGCTGGCAAAACTTAAAGAGTCTGCACCTGGTACTGACGAAATTGGCCGCCGAGCTCTTCGACGAATGCCACGACCTGATCTACATGCTCTCCTAAACATCATATGGGGAAGTAAGATATTACCACCTATATTGAGATTGAATAGAACAGTGCTGCTACCTAAAACTGGGGATCTCAAGGACCCCAAACAGTGGCGTCCAATAACAATATCGAGTAGAGTGTTGCGCCTACTAAATAAAATAGTGGTGACTCGATTAGAAAACAAAATTAGGCTTTTCCACGTGCAAAGGGGCTTTACAAGAATCGACGGAATTATGGCAAACAACACTATTTTACAAACATTAATTAAAACAAGCAGAAGTAAATCAAAACCCTTTGTAATTCTATCAATTGATCTCGCAAAAGCTTTCGATTCAGTGAATATAGTATCAATAGTAAATGCATTAATAGAAAAAGGAGTAGATGCGCATACAATAAAATATATCAAAAACACGTATAAAGATGTAACCACTATTTTGGAATGTCATGGACAACGATCCGTCCCCATATCAATTAAACGTGGCGTAAAGCAGGGTGACCCCATGTCAGGATTTCTTTTCAATCTCGTTATCGATGAGCTTTTAAAGAAACTAGATCAGCGTGAAGGTGTCGATGTAAATGGCACAAAAATAACAGCACTAGCATTTGCCGATGATATCGTTTTGGTCGCAAGAAACCCAAAAGTTATGTGTGGACATATCAAGGTATTGGAGGATTTCTTCAGAATTCACGGATTCGAAGTTAACGTATCTAAGTGCGCTGCATTTCAAAACCTTAGTGTCCCTGGAACAAAGCGTCTAGTGGTTGATACACGATCACATCTGTGCATCAATGGAACCCGTGTGCCAACATTAGGTGTGGCATCGCAATTAAAATATCTAGGCCATAATTATGCATTCTATGGCACAGTAATACCATCACCGTCGAAATTAGAAGACATGCTATGCAGACTGAAGAAAAGCCCTCTAAAACCCTGGCAAAAACTAAATATATTACAAAGATATCTGATCCCACGCTTACATCATGGATTACAGACAATGGATATAAATAAGAAAAAACTAAAATATATTGACACCTGTATAGAAAAATTCACCAAAACGATATTGCACTTACCCATCACAACACCGACCCCATATATCCATGCACCTCTTAGAAATGGTGGATTAGGAATACCATCACTCGCGATACATATCGCCGCTATATACCTACGGCGTCTAGAACGTCTCAAAATTCGCGGAGATGAACAAACGCGAAATGTTCTTGCATCGCCTATAGTGGAACAGCTGATTAAGCGCTTAAAGAGGATGGTAGGAAACGTCAACGTGGCAACCAAAACATCTACACAGCAGTACTGGTCTGATCAGTTGCACAATGGTGCACTAGGAGCAGGATTGAGTTCGATGTCGCCAGGTGTCTCTGAATGGATATACGATCCACCCGAGTATTGGAAGGGCAGAGACTATATTGGTGCGATTAAACTGAGAATCGGACTTCTACCTACGAAAGGAGCACCATACATGTCCAACACCGACTGTCGAAACGCGTCCTGCACCGGTACTAGAGAGACAGTGTATCACATATTGCAACGATGCCCCATAACCCATTATAATCGGATCAATAGGCATGATAACATAAACAAAATACTCAAAGCATCCCTAGAAAAAGCAAATATTCAGGCAGAAGAAGCACCAAAATTCTCCACAAAAAACGATAGATATATACCTGATATAATAGCAATTAAAAATAGCACGGCATATGTAATAGAGACCACTGTCGCCTACGAGTCCAAACCCATTTCTATGAGCAATGCATATAGGATAAAGAAACAAAAGTATGATACACCGGATCTTGTACGCAAAATAAAAGATACATATAATGTATCGAAAGTAAAAGTAATGCCCTTTGTTGTGGGAGCTCGCGGATGCTGGCTCGAAACTAATGATGAAGTAATAAAAGAATTTAAATTATCACATAAATTAAAGAATATTATTTCAACAACATCTCTTCAATGGGGAGTAAGCATTCACCGAACATTTATGAATTCAGTCTGGAGAAAACCAAACAACTTTATAAGAAGACGTAATTGAAAAAAAAAAAACAAACAAGTGTAAAAATTTTAAAATTATATTAAGTTAAAAATTATGAAGGAAAAAAAAAACAAAATTAGAAATAACATAGTTAAAAATTCAGTCAACAAAATTAAAATTATAGTTGAAGATAAAAGTAGTTAAACCCATTGATGCGCGCCACATAAAATTGCACAAGCCTACCAGCGGGCACATAAGTAACACCTTGAAACACTGGTAAAATTGTTAATATTCATTATAAACAAATGAGAATAACAAATGTTCTAGCCAAATGCCTCGTCATCTAATTAGTGACGCGCATGAATGGATTAACGAGATTCCCAATTCTGTCCCTATCTCGGGCACGGAACGGTGATCGTGCACACCGTTGGGGAGTGGCGACCCCACCCTCCGGAGCTGAAGAGTGGTCGGTCTAGTCAGCCGTCAGACAGGAACGGTGAGTGATGGTGAAAAATTCAGTAGTAGTGGGCACTCAGTGACCTGATAAACTCATCCTGTCGACGTAAGCAGGCAACTAGCCCCTGGCATCGGTGCCTCGAGTGTCTGAGACCTCGAGTACCAAAAACTCGAAAACTGCGTAGGGGATTCGTCTTGTCAGCTAGACGAGGCCCCACAAGAAACGTAATTAACGAGCTCGCCTAGATGCCAGTTAAGGGGCAGTTTGCCGACTTCCGGCCGATCACTCCTCATGGTATTTGCGCGACTACGGCCTGGCTCGTATTTGGCTAAGGCTGGGAGACCAAACAGTCTCCCGTCGAGTCTCGGAAAGGGCAAAAATGCCCTAGTCTAAACAATCAGGTGACCGACCCACGGATCGGTCATCGCATGGGTCCCAGTCGACCAACCGAGCGTATCGAACGCTCGGACGGTCGACCAGTGGATACCCTATCTCGAAGTCGAGACTCCGCTCATTTGTCCAACGACAACTTGTTTCTAATTACGCGGAAACTCGTTCCGTCTTACCAGCTCAACGAGTTCCCACACACGTGTACCGCCCGCAGTGCTCACTGCGGAACTCAGGTGCACCCCGGCAGGGCAGCGTCGGTGCGCGCTGTTGGGGAGTAACGACCCCACCTTCCCGATTCGTGAGAAAGCACCAAGAGGCAGAGCGGCGTGTGATGCGCGCCGATGGGGAGTGACGACCCCACCTTCACTCCACGTATGAAGCATCACCCTCGAATTTCATGGCCCTCGCGTGAGTCTCCCGGTGTTTTGCACCAGGAGACCGCGGCCCAGGCAGGGCAGCGCCGGTGCGCGCTGCTGGGGAGTAACGACCCCACCTTCCCGATTCGTGAGAAAGCACCAAGAGGCAGAGCGGCGTGCGATGCGCGCCGATGGGGAGTGACGACCCCACCTTCACTCCACGTATGAAGCATCACCCTCGAATTTCATGGCCCTCGCGTGAGTCTCCCGGTGTTTTGCACCAGGAGACCGCGGCCCAGGCAGGGCAGCGCCGGTGCGCGCTGCTGGGGAGTAACGACCCCACCTTCCCGATTCGTGAGAAAGCACCAAGAGGCAGAGCGGCGTGCGATGCGCGCCGATGGGGAGTGACGACCCCACCTTCACTCCACGTATGAAGCATCACCCTCGAACTCTATGGCTCTCGCGTGAGTCTTCCGGTGTTTTGCACCAGGAGACCGCGGCCCCGGCAGGGCAGCGCCGGTGCGCGCTGTTGGGGAGTAACGACCCCACCGTCCCGATACGTGAGAAAGCACCAAGAGGCAGAGCGGCGTGTGATGCGCGCCGATGGGGAGTGACGACCCCACCTTCACTCCATGTATGAAGCATCACCCCCCCCTAATTTCGCAAATTTCATGATGGCTTCATTCGATCCTAAATACTCCGGAGGTAAAATAGCCCTCCATTCGGATCTCCGGGTGAGGGCAGGATCGGGAGGAGTCATCGTGGCGATGAATAGGTCAAGGCGGGCGAACATCCTTCGGCCCGAGACCTCGCCCCCAGGTGATGGCCCCATTGTCGAGCAACGAAGCCGCCCGGTAACGCGCTCGATGACGGCCGCTCCTCGGCATCATCGCCAAGCCGCGACCGGGTGTGCTTCTGCTCACACGACTCTGGCGCGGCCTCTAGGTATCAGCCTTCGCGCTGTCCAGATACGAATCACGAAATGCGACGCGAGACTCAGGTCGGATCCGGTATCTCCGGCTGAGTCTGTGATAGGAACAAAAATAAAATCAAGCGATAGCTCCGCGAACCCTCCCTCCGCGACCGCGTCCCCCCACAACCCCACCGCGCCCGCGTCCGCGTCCGCGACCGTACCGACGTCGACGACGACGTCACCGTCCGTAATCGAGACCACGGGTATTAGGATACTGCAGCTGAACATGCAACATTCAGCTACAGTTGCAGGCGAGGTGCGTCAGCTCGTAGCCTCGAAGCACTTAGACGTCCTGCTGTTGCAGGAACCATACGTCAGTTCTTCGGGCACGAGCCACACCGTTAGTGGACTAGGGATCGGGGCGAGGGTGGCGGCCGTCAGTTCACAATTCCCGTGGGCTGCGGTTGCCGTGTGCAACCCTCGCTTCGAGATGGTTTTTGTCTCGCAGCTAAGCACGGAACACTGTGTGTGTGCAGAAGTGCTAGCGCCCGGCTTCTCGATATACGTCGCATCATGCTATTTCCAGTATAGCGACGAAATCGAGGAGCACCTCAGACACCTCGAGATGGTGTTTCAGTCTCTGAGGGGGAAGAGACTCATAGTGTCGGTAGATGCCAACGCTCGGTCGTCACTCTGGGGGCCACAGAGAACAGACGAAAGAGGTGCGATGTTCGAAGCGCTCATCCGATCGTTTGGCATGGAAGTTGTGAATGACGCTCGGCAGCCGCCCACCTATTGGTCGACGAGGGGTGAGTCTTTTATCGATGTAACCCTGGCGTCGCCATCCATGCTCCCTTTCGTCAGGGGCTGGAAGGTAAGGTGCGGTTGGACCAATAGCGATCACAACGCCATAGATATCGGGCTGAGGGTACCGAGAGCCAAAGCGGCGGATCGGGGTGGTGCGAGCACTCGGTTCGACACTCGTCGGGCCGATTGGGAGCGCTACTGCGGTCGCCTAGCCGATCTATCTAGATCGAGGCTTGAGGCCCTCCGGCTCGACTCTATGGAAGACGTCGAAAAGATGGCGGAAACGCTCACAGGCGTCATTACTGACGCCTGCGCCGCGTCGATGCCACGTAAACGCGTATTTAGAAAGTCCAACCCGTGGTGGACTCGCGAATTAACTAAAAAGAAAAAGCGCGTATATCGTCTACGTCGTGCCTTCCAGAGGGAAAGAGACGAAGCCGCCCGCCGGGCAAAACTACTAGAGTACCGTTCTTCTTTGCGGGAATACAGTAGGACGGTGAAGCGGACGAAGCTCGAAAGCTGGCGACGATTTGTTACGTCGAACGGAAACTCGGGGCCCTGGAGCACCGTATACAAGTACCAGGCGAAGAAACTCCGAGTTGAGAGAGTTCTCAGCACTCTCCGGCGTGGTAGTGTAGTCACATCGAATTGCCGCGAAACAGCCAGCTTGCTCTTGGAGGCACACGTTCCCGACGACCGGGAAGAAGAAGACACGCCGGATCAACGTGTCATTAGGGAAGGCGCACGCATCGCGCCCGGTACTCCCGACGCTGCCCCCATCACGGAGGCAGAGGTCGTGAGTACCGTTCGAACCTTCAAAAATAATAAAGCGCCAGGGCCGGACCACGTCGAGGTCCGCGCGCTGAAAACCGCGGTTAGAGTCATTCCCGGCCAAATTACGCGGCTTTTTAATGGATGCCTTCAATGGGGCGTCTTTCCCTTCGTCTGGAAGGAGGGCTCTCTACGAGTACTTCTTAAGGAAGGGAAGGACGAGAAGGATCCAAAATCCTACCGTCCGATCTGCCTCCTCTCAGTGATAGGTAAACTTTTCGAAAAGCTTCTCAAGAAGCGCCTCTATCAGACGTCGTTGGCGCCTGGAAAAGTGTCCGACCGGCAATTCGGGTTCACGCCCGGAAAGTCGACGGAGGACGCTATCGTGGAGTTGCGCCGCCTGGTCGATGCCTCGCAGGATCGATACGTGGCGGCAATGCTCTTCGACATCTCCGGGGCCTTCGACAACGTCTGGTGGCCCCTAGTTTTGAAGTCCCTTAGAGAGCGAGACTGCCCTCGGAATGTTTTCGGAGTAATTTCTAATTACTTCGACGGCCGACGGGTTAAGATCTCGATAGCTTCCGAACAGGTTTCGAAGCAGGCGACGAGGGGGTGTCCGCAAGGCTCCGTACTCGGTCCCGCCTGCTGGAACCTCATGTTCGACGATCTCCTGCGGTCACTTCAGACCACAGTCGAGAATAGGTTTATCGCTTATGCGGACGATCTTCTCGTCCTAATAAGCGGAAATAGTAGGCGTGACCTCGAGACCCAAGGTCAACAGGTCGCGAACCAAATACTTAGGTGGTGTAGCTCGGCCAAACTCGAAATCTCGGCCACAAAGACGGAGGCAATTGTCCTCAAGAGTGGCTGGATCGAGCGGCAAATTTTAGGTCGAAGAGGAGGCGCCCGTCCCGATAGAAAACGCAAGGCCGTTCGGCCTTCGAAAGCCGACCTTGCCGGTAGACCACCGACCATCCGTATAGGAGACGCGAAGATAAAATTTAGACCCGCGGTTAAGTACCTAGGCGTCACGTTCGATAAAGGAATGCGCGTCCGAACGCATTGCCAGAAAATAAGCGACAAGGTCGGGTCGCTGTTCGCGAGATTAAGTAGGCTGGCGAGGAGTAGTTGGGGGCTTCGCTTCGACTCCCTAGCCGGGATATACAGGGGAGCATTCGTCCCGAAAGTGGCATACGCCTCAGCGGGATGGGCCGACCTGTGCTCGGAGAGGGAGTGGAGGGTGCTCAGGTCCGCGCAGCGCCGCGCTTTGATCGCGGTTACCGGCGCGTATCGCCGGATATCGTGGGAAAGTGCGTGCGTGGTGGCCGGCGCGGCTCCCATCGATATCGTCGTCCAGCAAAATAGGGCCCTCTACAATCTTCGTAGAGGAAAAGACGCCAGGTTAGGGAACGCTGTCATCCCAAGCGATGCGGATGACTGCAAACAACGCGTGAAGGAAGAGGCGACGAATATGTGGCAAGCCTTGTGGACATCTTCCCCCAAGGGCCGCACAACATTCGTATTCTTCAAGGACGTCCGGGAGAGGTTGGCTGCCGGCTGGCTGAAGCCGAATCACTACACCACGCAGGTGCTGTCGGGTCACGGCAACTTCATGGCTCGTCTCTTGACGTATGCCGTTGCCGACGATGCGACGTGCGTCTGCGGTAGTGCGGTGGACACGGTAGGCCACTTCCTCCTGGAGTGTCCTATCTTTGAACCGCAGAGGGAAGCTCTGCGGACCTTCGTTCCTGCGGGTGAGTGGAGTTGGCCGGAGGCGGCACCGTATCTGGTGTCGTCACCAGAGGCCTTCTCCACGCTCGCCGATTTCAGCAGAGAATCGCTCTGGCTGAAAGGTTTCCTGGAGTAGGCTTGCTCCATCCGATTCCGATATTTTCCCTCCCTCGTTCTTGGGGACGGCTCACCCCGGCGTTGTCGGAGCACCGGGGCAAGGCGGAGCAGCGCTGCACATCTTCGCAGCTAACTGTCTCCGTCGAGCCCTCCTCCTCCTCCGCGAATTTCAAAAACTTATTTACTAATCATGTGCGTTTCTCCCTACAGGATCAGAGCGAGCATGCACGCGAGCATGCGGTGGGCCCGCCTCCCCGAGGTTCCCCGTGGATGCCCCTGCGGCCGAACGAGACTTAGTCTCGGTCGAGCGTCGGGGTAACTGAAGGGCCCACACCGCGGGAAAACGATCGCCGCGGCGCTGCTGGGTTTTTCCTCTCCCGTTCCAGAGGACTGGTTCGCGCTGGGAAGTCGATGGGAAAATGTTGCGTATGCCCTTAAGGCGAGGTAGCAGACTCGTGCCCCTTCCCGGGGCCGGGTTCAGAGTATTCTGTCCCTATCGGGGCGGGAGAAGCTATGGCTCCACGGGGTTTAAGATGGCGTCGGGGATTTATCCCCACTGTTGCGATGGCGCCATGTGCAAACCCCTAGGATAGCAGATAGGACATCTGTGACCTCCTACGGGCCATAGTTAGCAAGCAGCCACCTCCTCGTGGTTCCCGCCGTCAGTAGTCCCACAGCTCGATCTGTGTGGGTGAAGCAAAGGGCTGCCACTGCGAATTCGAACATATTGAACGCAAATGGGACAGATTGGGTAATCTATAAAGTTTATCCAAACACACAAATGCATTTATAGATCAAAACTCCTTACAGCCGACGATGAGTCAAGCGGGTCTTCCCCTACGCAAAAGGTGTTGAACTAATAACACAATGTACAAAATGTACGGATAAGCCAAAGAGCTTAAACGACGAAAAATAAATGAGTGGTGCATGGCGGTGCTGGTTTCTCCCTGCCCGCTCCCTCGGTAGTGGCTCGCCGGGGGAGTGGGGTTATGGGTATTTCTTACGCGTATGCCATAATGGCGATGAAGCATGTCCGAGCCCCCTCCCGGGGCCGGGCTTAGAATATTCTGTCCCTATCGGGGGACGCCATCTTGGATCGGTCGAGGACAGACGCGCTTCACGTCGCTCCGTAAAAATTTCGTGTTTTCGGTGTAAAAACCGTCAGGAAATTTAAACCGAGTATTCTAAAGTGGTTCTCTAGTGGCTGTGAACGATCAGTGACAATAAGTTCAGTGAAATTCGAAGATTGTGAACGGAAAAGTGAGAAAATCGGTGCCGGGCGTTTCCCTCGCGCCGAACAACCCACGCCAACTGTTTCGCAGCTTCGTGACACAGAACCGCCTGACGACCCAGCCCATATTTATATACCGAAAGAAGCGGAATAACGCCAGCTTCATTTTGGTGTATTTAGATTGGAAATCCAGTAATCTACAGCAAAGGTAAGTGAAATTTTATCCCGAAATAAAGTGACAGGTTAGTCGGCCATCTTGGACGCCATCTTGGCCGCCATATTGGGCGTAAAAGCAGCGGCAGCGCCATCACGCGGAGAGAACTAGAGCTTCCCGCATACGGATAACAACCATGGAAGGAGACACAACAGATATGGAACGAACTGCAATAGTTCACAGATACAGTAAAAAAGGCAAGCATGTGCGGAAAAGAAGATTAACTGCAGAAACTGAAACAGACATGGAAAGACCACAGAAGAGAAACGAGACTGAATCTCGAGGAGAAGGAAAACCGTCTCCAAAACAAACACCACAGGTTGACAACAGCGAAAGTGATAGCGAAGAGGAAACAAACATTTATAAAGGCCCCACATTTAGTATCAAATCACGAGCAGAAGCAATACAGAGGAAGTTAATAAACCATCTGACAGATCCAGACAACGGAATCAAGCAAGGACCCAGTAAGTACATTCTAAATAAGATCGCAAATCTGCAAAATCTACTACAAGAGTCCTTGCTAATAAACAGCAAATTGGAGGGGAAGTTGGAAGCGCTAAAAAGCGAAAGCAAGAAACAAAGGAAAGAATTCGCGGAAGTAGGGAAGAAAGCCACGTCAGCAGTGCAATCCGAAAAGTTAACGTACGCGGAGCGACTCGGAATAAAATCTAAAGCGGCAGGACTCTCAAATCTGAGACAGAATCCACCAAATGTCGTGCTCATACGACCAAAAGATACGGCAAAATACACCAACAGTGAGGAAACGAAGCGAGCGCTTATCGACCTAGTCTCTCCAAAAGAAGACAACCTACAGGTTAAGAATGTCAGACGAATTCAAGGAAGCGCCATAATCGTCGAGACAGCCAAATCCAGCAACGTGCAATCCCTGATCGCGAACGAAAAACTCAAAACAGCAGGCCTCGTTGTTGACGTACCTGCCAAGAAGAGCCCACGCATTATAATATACGGAGCTCCGAGAAGAGAAAATGACACGGAAACATTACAGGCCATTATGGACCAAAATTTTAGTGAACAGGAAAAGAAGAAATACGCGCAACAGACGAAAATAGCGTTCAAAACTGGAAACAAAAACAATAAGGATAGCTGTAATATAGTATTAGAGACATCCAAAGAAGCCAGGGAAGTACTCATCAAAAAAGAACGCATATATATAATGTGGCAATGCTGCCGAGTACAGGACTATATCGTCGCAACGCGGTGTTACAAATGTCAAGGGTACGGACACACCACGAAACATTGTAGGAGTGAAGGCGACGTATGCGGCCACTGCGCGATGGCGGGACACACTTTCAAAAATTGCCCCAACAGAAGCAAAACAGCAGCGTGCGTAAACTGCAAAAAGTCAGGAAAAGCGCATAATCATAGCGTTACAGACAAAGACTGCCCCTCTTACATCGCAGCCATAAACCAGGTACTTGCAAGAACTGACTATGGCAAGTAAACAAAAACTTACATTACCTCAGCCAAGCATGATCACCGTAGGCCAGTTAAATGGGCAAAATTCAAAAGCAGTGTTGGACGAAATACGATGTCTTCTAAAGGACAAACACATCGACATACTCGCGATTCAGGAACCCTACTCCTTCAATGATAAGATACCAAGTCTCGGAAACTTCAAAGTCCTTTCTGACACAAAGCGTTTCTCCCGTATCACCTCACAGAATACAATCAAAGCTGCGATAGTCATTGCAAACCAAAATTATACCGTATTAAAATTAGAGCAATTATCGAACACACATTTTACTTGCGCCGAAATCACAGCAGGAAGACAAAAATTTTACGTCATAAGCAGCTATTTTCAATGCAGCGATAACATAGAACCTTACCTACAGCATCTTGATGCAATAATCACAACGTTGAAAGGACAAAACATCACAATATGCTTAGATGCGAATGCCAAATCGGAGATTTGGCATAGCAGACTCTCGGACGAAAGAGGAGAGAAATTGGAAATCCTTATAGCTCAACGCAACCTGTTTATTTTAAATACACCATCAGATACATACACGTTTGACTCATTCCAAGGTCAAACAAACATAGATGTTACACTTACCACCTCATCTCTCTATAATTCCGTAACCAACTGGGAAATTCACGATGGAGCAACCACTAGCGACCATAATCTCATTACATTCCAAATAAAATCATGCAAAACAGGCAAAAGTGATTTACAAACTCTCCCAAGATACAACCTCAAACGTGCCAACTGGAAGAGATTCGAACAGGTATTAGAACAGGAAAGAGCTAGAACACAAACCACAACCAACCTCACTAATTCCAATAAGGCAGCTATAGAGATCACACATATAATACAAGCAGCATGCAACGCAGCCATACCAAAAAAGAAACAATTTCCAAAATCCGTGCCATGGTGGAACTCACATCTTACAAAACTCAAAACTCTAACCACAAAAGCAAGACGCAAATATCAACAAACCTCCCATGAACCTCGAAGATCACAAGAGAAAATGAAATATTCGTCCATCAGGAACAAATACGTAGCAGCAATACGAAAAGCCAAACTAGACAGCTGGAAAAATTTCGTAACCACGGAAGGAAACGCGAACCCATGGGGCCGTGCCTATAAAATCTGCACACAAAAGATAACAACTGAATCCTTACACGAAAGTATCAAATATAATGACAGACACGCACTAACTTGGGAAGAATCAACAACAGCACTACTAAATGCACTACTTCCGTGTGACAACGCATCCGATGAAGACAGCTGGCACAAAGCAGCAAGAATATACACTCAAAAGCCACCAGATACGAATAATTCTGCTCCGTTCACACCAGAAGAGATACAGAACGTCATCCGCAATTTAAAAAACAAGAAGGCACCAGGACATGACCTCATAGATAACGAAACACTTAAAATAGCATGGAACCAAATCGGTGACAAAATAACACAATTAATGAATAAATGTTTGCTCGAAGAAACATTCCCACAAATTTGGAAGAGAGGCGTCATTCGAATATTAATCAAAGGTAAAGGCAAAGATAAAACAAATCCAAAATCCTACCGGCCAATCTGCTTACTGCCAACCTTAAGTAAGGTTTTGGAAAAATTAATATCACAGAGAATCATAAACATAACAAACAGCCACCCAGACACATCGGACAGACAATTTGGCTTCAAAAAAGGGAAATCTACCGAGGACGCAATAGTGGAAATGCGTAAAATAGCAGAAACAACAAATCACAAATATGCAATAGGGCTTCTCTTTGACATCGAAGGAGCTTTCGATAATGTATGGTGGCCAAGCATCCTATACAATCTGAAAAAACGGAATTGCCCAAGAAACCTATATCAACTGATCAAAAGCTACCTCTCGGAACGCAGCGTGGAGATTACAAACGCAAACAATTCCATAAAGAAAGAAATAACGAAGGGGTGCCCACAA
>CAXAJV010000461.1:0-13361 GCA_963969225.1 Xylocopa violacea | reverse complement strand
ACGTTTGTTTATCCATTTTGTTGTTTGCAAATTATTTCCAGGGATGAAGTTCCGTTTGAAAGCGTCTTTGGATGAGTCTGAGCGCAGCCTCCGTAATTCAACCGCCCTCGAAACTACGGTTTCAGATCATATTTTAATTAATTCGCGTTGAAACTACTGTTCTACTCTCTTTCTTGCTGATTCATCATTGTCCTATCTTATTTAGGCTTTGCTGACAACGAATCAGATGGGAAATGTATGCATTAAAGTATCGAAGCCTTGAGGAAACTGAGTTTACAATATTCAATATTGTTCGATACTAATATCGCAATATTTACAATATTATTCACGATATTGCAATACACATGCAATAAAAACATTAGGATTAATACAAAACTTCGGATCATTTTCCATTTACTAAAAGAATCACTTTCATCTTCGTTCATTCTCTCGGAAGAGACCCAGGACCGTCGTCCTCGTCGTCGTCAAAGAAACGCGTCGCTGGCCGCTGTTGGCGACGAACGGTACCAAGAGCAGCAGATCCACCAATCCTTTCAGAGCGTTCACTCTCGATTACTGAATGGAACGGCGGGGATATCCCGGTGTGTACGCAGATTAACGAACCGTGACCGTCCGCCTTCCGCCTGGCGGGGCCGGTTAAGAACCTGTTTGCGTGCGTCCGTACCCGATAGCTTCTTTCAGCTTGGGGGCCAACGACGATGAACGCCGCGAAAGAGGGAACGGCGCATTAATTCAAGCCAAACATAACCACCCGTGTAAACTGCTGGAGAACCGTAACCCACCCATAAATACAACCCACCGGCTGTAAATACGCTGGATACCAACGGTGTATCGCTCCCGCGATGTCTCCACCCCGACTTCCTCCCATCCGTCTTCTTCCGCAGCTGGCTCATGGAGCCACGCTCGCCTCTATTTCCTTTCTGAATAATTCCGCCGTCGAAAGTGAGCGCACTGTGCACGGAAGACGTCAAAGGGATCAAATTGGAAGCTCGTTGATCGTGGGACGCTGTGTTATGCCAGCCATGCGGACTCGCCGCGCGCGGATTAGCCTAGTTTAACGTTTCGCTTTGAATTCTTTTTGTTTTTTGTTCAACGTAGCAGAGACTTTCTTATTAGCGTAATTAAATGCGTTGCGCGAGGGTTCAAACGATTTCCTTACAGGACTTGAAGCCATTCGCAGCTCATAGCTGCAGTTAGCAATTTTAACCCCAAGTTTCACGAATTATTAATTGAACCTCTTGTTGAATTCTTTTTATTTTTTGTTCAACGTAGCAGAGACTTTCTTATTAGCGTAATTAAATGCGTTGCACGAGGGTTCAAACTTTTTCCTTACAGGACTTGAAGCCATTCGCAGCTCATAGCTGCAGTTAGCAATTTTAACTTCAAGTTTCACGAATTATTAATTGAACCTCTTGTTCAATTCTTTTTGTTTTTTGTTCAACGTAGCAGAGACTTTCTTATTAGCGTAATTAAATGCGTTGCGCGAGGGTTCAAACGATTTCCTTACAGGACTTGAAGCCATTCGCAGCTCATAGCTGCAGTTAGCAATTTTAACCCCAAGTTCCACGAATTATTAATTGAACTTCATATTATCTTAGAAAATGTAAACTGAATTGCGACGCGTCTTCTTTAAGACGCTTTCCACCTTTCTCTACAACCGTGACAGAAACAAGAGATCTGGTGCTCGAAGGAAGACGTCTGTCGTGGCGCGACTGTCGAGATCGAGGGGAGTCTACCCTCGTTAGATCGCGGTGGGTCGCGCAGGGTTTTTAAGCGCCTATCGGGAGCAACAATGGCGGAACCGCAACAACGGACAAGCCCGTAGACAATTATCGCGTCGGGTGCAAACTCGTTAGTGAGCTTTGAAACAGCCCGTTATGTTTTCGCGGAAGCGGAGACGTATTTGTCGGCGATAATAAATTTCTCGACCGAGAAGAAGTTCGTTCGCGATGAAGCTTGCGTTCGAAAATTCCGCTGCACATTTATTTATCGAGGAATTGAGACCAGAAAAAAATAGCAATTCTGATTGGTAGTTGGGTTACAAAAAAATGGAGATCTAATAAGAGAGAAATAAAAATTTAAATATCTCAAATATGTATTAGCATAATAAAGAAAGAAATGAAAAAGTTCTTCTTCATAACTACAAAATTGAGTCTGAATAATTCAACGCTACACTACTGCCAAGTTCCACGCCATTAAAACTCAATTAAAAATTTAGTCGAACAATTTCACTCTCACTCTTGGAAGAAGAAAATTATTTACGATCGTTATTAAATTATCTCGCACGCTATCGCAGAATCTACCCACGGAATTATGTATCACAGAATTTATGTCCGTCTGCGTAACTCTTTGAGCCAGCTTTAGTCAGAGAAAATTTCGTAAAAAAAGTTCGAGAGCGAGCGTAGCCAAAAGGGAATCGAAAACGACGGGTTCGGGAAGGAAATACGAGCGTCTGAAAGGAACAGGTAGAAGAAGAAGAAGCAGAAGAGAAACGGAGCAGCCGTGGCAGCTGCGCTGCTCTGGCAAATATTTGCACGACGGCGACGCTGGCGCAAAAATGAAGCCCAGACTCGCGCGCTAATTCGCGAACACGCGGTGGCACGTCACGGAGGAAACGCGGAGGAAAGAGGGTCCCAATGGCGGTGTCAACACGATCTCGTTCACCGCGATGCTTGCGCTCCTATTTGCACGGCAGCGAATCGCGCGCGACTGGAATTATCGCGAGCGAGTGCGCCCTTTTGTTGGCGGCGCGCGTTAACGCGCCTCGATTTCCATTAGCCGCTTCGGAGCAATTTGGAAAAATCCACCGTGCTTTGCTTTCAGCTCGTCGAAAGTGGGTCGTTTCGTGCCAGCGGGGCGAATTTTGTGTCAGACTTTCGCTCCAATTTCGTGCAAATTCTCCTCGTTCTATAGATTTCCGTTGATCATAGTGGTAATTTATGCAAAGGGGTCACTCGGGATTTATGTCTCGCGTATCGCGATACAAATTTCGGCTCGCCCTTAAGCTAATGGAAGGGTCGAATGATTGAAATTTGTGGTTCAGATGGAATGGTGTTTGATGAAATTTATGGTGGTGAGCGTGTGCCGTTGGGCGACAAATTTATCGTGTACGAAATGAAAGTTTCCACTCGTGGGACACGCGGCACGCCCTTCGCGAAGGCAAAGGTATTCATGAAATTATGATTTATGGAGGAGCACGGCCAGTATTAGACGTGCAAATCAATGTTAAGATATGTACATAATCCTTGAACTTGGATGTTTTAGATTGAAAATGTTCGTTCGACCTCTCGAATCTGCATCCCTCCTTACCTTTTCCTACGTTTCGGAGGTGCAACTTTAAACATACGCTAAAAATGAAGCAAAGTCCAATTAAAGGAACGCTGCAATTAAAAACAGAACGTCCATTCTATCACGACTATCTAAAAGTATTTCCAAAGGGCAAGAACGATCGTGAAACCCATCCACGTGATTCAGAAGCGATTCCTCGCGAAAACTCGAGGGCGAAACAGGTTCCGCGCGGAGAATCGGACGCTTATTCAATTTCCATCTTCCTTCGACGCGTGTTCCGGAGAACAAACAAATATTTGAACGGAGAACGCGGCGGGCTTCGAAGTTGCGCGTTCGCCGCGATTCGAAGCACCCCTTTCGCGCGGTTTCAGCCACTTATCCCCGTCCTGGCTCGTCCACCCTTATAAAAATTTCACGCAAACCAGAGCCTGTCTCCCCCCTCCGTCCTCCAATCGTAGTTTCAGCTCGCGTGTTTACGTTCCTCGCGCTGGAAATTGAATTGAAATCTCGAGCTCCTCGTGGCCTTCCGGCTCGCAGAAGAAACTGCGCGGCGTTCCGCCCCTCGCGGCCGTTCTCCGGCCATTTGATATCGCGTTTCCAACGACCCGAAAGCTCTTCTCCTTTCCTCGTTCAGCCTCTGTTCTCCGCGCCCCCCTTTTGTTCCTCTCAACCCTTTCTTTCGCGCGGGGCTTCTATTACACTCGCTAGATTGGTTCCTGAAGAACGCTTTGCTTTGGCGCACGAGTTGAAAGGAGAGATGAAGGATAAGATTCGGAGAGGCTGAGAGGGCGGAGAATTAAAGTGCCAAAGTGTAAAGTGAGATAACGGCGAGGGAGGAACGTTTTAAACAAGAATAAACGTAGAAAAGCATTATGAACGTAAAATTTAACTTATAATTGATAGAATGATTATAAAATCGCGACGTGGAGTTCTTTTAAAGCGAAAAAACGGGAAATTAAGATGAAAGGTGCAGCGAACCACTTGCGTGCTCTTCTTTTACCATCAAGAAAGCGTGGAAATTACAATTTTCAATTTGATGTGACTCGATCGCGAGTAAAAGAGCGAAAGCAAAGTACTCTGTCATAAACAATCGCAGAGAGAGAGAGAAAAAAAGACAGACAGGGGGAACGAAAGAGACAAGGGTGAAGGAAGAATTAGGAAGAAATAAAACCTAGAGCGCGGAAGGGAGAGGAAGAAATTCAATTTTCCACCGCCTTCGGTTAATTGCGATCGCACCTGCAGGCCCAAGGACCAATCTCGAAGCGGTTCTCCAACTTCTCCGGGAAAACTGCGGCTGGTTTTACGCGCCTTCGGGGCTCGCCGCCGTTTTGATTTACGTAGCGGGAAATCGCGGGTTAATTTCGCGGCGTGTTTTGCGAACGGGACCTCTCGTTCCGCTGGCTCGAGATTTATTGGCTCACCGCGTACGTGTTCCGACTTCGACTTCTCTTCGGTCGTCTGGTTTCAACTTTGAGAGAGACTTTTTATCCATCTCGTTAGTGTTTGTTCGCGAGATATTTCCAGTGACCGCGCGAGCACGGAAATTCATTATTTTCGAGTTCGTTCAGTCGTTTCGATTTATTGCACAGAATTTGACTTAAAAGATGCATACGATTGATTCGATTAATAAAATTGTGGCAAAATATCTGTCGATTCTTACACGTGACGTGCGAATAGCGAAAATCCAATGTTGAAGGATTCGAAATCAGAGAAGAATTCGTTGATCGACCAGCCAAGTGGGAATCTTCCATCAGCTTGCTTTGACCGGATTCTTTCCGCAGAAACGAATCAAAGAGCATTATTCTCTCTGCGATCGTGTGTGCCTTCCATTGTTCATTGTGGGTTCATTGATCGAGGCGATTTATCGATCAGGCAAATATTATGCACGACAGTTGTCGCGGCTGCGTGTGTATATAGCACCGCAGAACCTGTGTGCTCACCTTGACACACTGTCGTGCCGATTTGTAACGCAGTCAGGCACGTTCCAGGCTCCAGACAACGGCCAGCTGATAATAAAAATTGAGGCTATCTGGTCTAATTACGGCATTCGAGTTACGCGCGCTGAAAGGTACTGGAATTGCGAAATGGCGGCGCGAAACGATGCAGCAGTCGCAATTCGAGGACGCTGTCCGAACTTTGCTGGCCTTGACGAAGTAATCGTTTCATTAAGAGAGCATTTTTGAAAAATTTAGCTCCGTTTTACGGAGCTAACAACACAGTCCGTTTGCGTAACTTTGCCCCACGAACGAGACGCGAGATTGAATATCGATATTCAACTAACTCGCGAGGACAGCTACGATTCCGTTGGAACACTCTCGACGAACGTTCTTCTTTCCGCATAAATTCTAAACGCTTCTGAAGCGTCGTTTAACTTTTCCACGCCTTTCCTTTTCAACACGCGACACATTTAATTTATGTATACTTTGATCTCACCAGCGCGGAGAGGACCGAGAAGTGATGGCACTGAGTAGATAGAGCCACTTCCCATCAGACGGCTGCTGCTATACACCTGCGTTTGTAACTTCGCGGTTGCAGCTTTACTTTTTCTTACATTTCTCGGAAAATTCCACTGTATCTAAAACTTTCTCTCCTCCAAACGAAAAAATTTGAATCGTTCGTGTTGGTTAAATTGAATAAAAATCTAAAACCACACGCGTATACCTATACAAACGCGCGAAACTCGATATCGACGAAAACCCTGTCGCGGAAGAAGCGAGAATCGATAAAATTCCTATCGCTGGAAGAATAAAACCAGAGACGCGTTTACTTTTTGCTCTCCTTCGTCTTCTCTTCCCAGATGAAAGTGGTTCTTCTGCGAACGCGTGCTGTAAATAAAAGGAATCTTCGTAATCTCTTTGGATGCGCTGGACTCCTCGATTTCGCCGTAGGAAGCAGCTTATTTTCCGAATGGCCACCGAGTCAAAGGGGCTGGTGGTGAATACGGTCGTGATAAAGGAAGGAGCGAGCGCGTTTCGTAATATTTATCCATTATGTGTCGCTGAATGCGATCGCAGTGTCATCCTCGCAGTCTTATTAGAACCGCCGCGGCTTCGCAGCGCCAAGTGTCCCGATAATGATCCTCGCGGATCCCGTGGATCTCGTAATTTATCGCGCGGACGGTCCCCGAGGCCACCCTCCCTGCTGTCGAACTTTCCCTCCTTTATTATCAGCGAAATTATTGTTACAACGCGCTCCTCCGCTCCCACCGCGGGAGTTGGTTGCGCAACGCGCGCCAGATTTTTCCCGCTAGTTCGAAATTAAGCGCTTTCTACGCTCTTCGGATTCACTTTTACGAGCCATAAATCCGTAGCATCGACGCGCACGTAACTTTGCATACAAAAGGGACGCGAGGGAGACTTTCACTACGAGATCGAAGGCTGCGAGGCGAAATCAAATATAGGTTTTAAAACTTCAAACACGCGTGCGCCGGTCTATTGTTTGATTTCGCGGATTCCTTTGTGTCGTAAGAAGCTTTCGTTTTCGCGGGGGTCTCGACTGGCAGTAACCTGGATGCTCGAATTCATCTGGAAAAAAAGAGGTATTTCGTTGAGAAGAAGACACATGGAAGAAGGATGAAGAAAAGCGTGACCTTTCGCCTTGGTAATAACGAAATTATCGTCAGGTCTCCCATAACGGTCCTCCGCGTCGCGTTTCCACGAGACGCAGCGTGAACCATCGTCGCCATTCTCGTAAACGTCGCACAGGAGGCGAATGAACCCTGCGCGGACATAAAATTCGAACGTTGCGCAACATTCAGCGAGATGATCCACGGTGTCGTCGGTGAGAAACGAATCGCTTAATTAATCGAAGCCTGCCAGGCGTTTCTCGCGCGTCTCCGCGATTTATATCGAGCCTCGCAAGTCGTTGGGACGCGATGCGGAGGAGGAAACGGCGAAAAACCGAAGACGCGTCCGCGCTTTCGTTCGAGGAATAATTTTACAAAGTAACAGCGACGTCTCGTTGAAATAACGCCCGTGTCGGGCGTAAATAAAACGCTCGGCCCTGACTGCGGCGTTATGCAACTGTTTTGCGGTATTCCCGCATCGACGGATCCTATTCCTTTCTTGTCTCCTCAATTTTTCCCGTTCTTCCTCGACGATGGAATTCTAAGCGCTAAGCGGAACGATTTTATACGCCCGAGGTGTTCCGCGAGAGGAAAATTTATCAACCGCGTCCGGCGAATGGCGTCACTGCTGGAATCTATGACGAACGTGTTGTAAATCAATCGGTCGCGCGCGATTTTTACGTCGCAAGTAATTAAGAGGCCATCTCGCCAGGCAGAGAACATAACTGCAAAATGATTTCAACAATAAAAAGTATCCTGATGATGGAATGTCGCGACCGTACGTACAATTCGCGAGGAATTGGTAAAAGAATGCAGTCTTCTATCAGCAGATTTCTTTCATTATGAAAGATTGAGTATCGTGAATTTTTCTTAGAATTTCTTTAGATAAAGGAAGTATGTAACTTTACAAAAAACAGCGTCTGGAATAACAGTAGAAACAAGTGTCTTGTGGATGCGCTCTGTGCGTCTGATTCCTTGAAACTGAGTTGGCAGTGATCTGACTTGTGATCCTCGATAACCCTTCTTCTTTGGGAAAAACTGTCGTCCTTGAGTCGTTTTCTAGCCATCGTCGTTGCGTTTCCAACAATTTTGAATAGTTTTGTTGCAAAGATCCTTTCAGAAGAGATCGTATAAAGATTGCGATTATAAATTTCACCATCTTATATCTTATAAATGTAGAAATCCCATTTCTTTTCTACCACTTTCGAGTCAGCTACGATCGTTGAGAAGAATCGAATCGCGAACAACGAGGCTTGTCCTTTGCGTGCGCTCGTGTCGATCGATCCGTTTGGTAGAACGCGAGGAATCGTCGGCATGCAAAGTGTATCGCGGATGAAAAGGAATCCGCATGAATGATTGCCACGTTGTTCCACGTTGAATAATTGGTTAGGATACGCCGGCGAATGCTTGAATGCGCCAGCTGATGTATATATTTGGGTCGTATAAATTGGCGAATAAATTTTGCACGGAATAGCGACCGCTGACAAATGGATTCGCGCTACAAAATTAAAGACACCGTCGTTACCCGTTTTAATTCATCTCGCGTATAATTCCCGGTGAATTCTGGATCACCTTTTTCAACCGTCTGCATATTGGGCTATTTAACGAGGTGATAAATTGCTGGAGGAATCATTCGATTTCGATCAGCTTCGCAAATTCTTTATATTCGATGCGATACACTAAATTCCTGAACAATTTTTGAAAAAGTCATTTAGTCGAGTAGCTTCAATTCAAAGGTTGCTCAGTTGTGATATTCGTGCACTTGTGTAGGAAACTTAATATGCAAGGATTCCTAGAATGTTCATAATCTGAGGAAACGCAGAAAAATATCTAAACGTCCGCAGTCTGGTAATTAATTCATTCTCGCCAATAAACACTGATGGTAAATTTGATTGCTCTTAAATAGGTAGTAATTATACGTGGAAAATGGTTGGAAGAGACGTAAATTGAGGATACAATTTCGTAAAAAGTTTACGCGAGAGGAAACGCGGAAACGTGAAGAGAAGCGTACTCGGACAATCAACGAGATTATCGATCGAGAAACAGGATCGTTGGTAATCGATCACAGGTGAATCACGCGTGTGGCGAGGTCGCGCAAATTGATCGAGCTCGCAGCAGAATGTCACGTTCCCGTTGCTTGAGTCCTGTTTGGAAAACGGAACGCGAAACCTTGACACCGCGTTGACACACACAGAACACATTCAAAAAGGACAAGGCACCGATGGAAAAAAAAAGGAACACCTTGTTCTACTTTCCTTCGCCTTGTACCGATATACTGCGAATTTTATATTCACCATAGGAATAAAAAAAAATGCGTTAACCTGACGCTTGTTTCAACATTTATGCATAGATGAGATATAATTAGCTGACGAAAAATGCAAAATACACCCCTATTTAAATATTATCTAATAATAATTTTCCATCCGCGAGAGATTAATCGATAGATAAGCTCAAACTTTTCTCACCCCCTTCATACATATTTATAATTCATTTAATAATTATATATAAAATATGTGTCACAGAGAAATGAATAATTCATACATATTTCATATTTCTGTGCTCGTCAAATTTATAAAAAAAAACGTGGAACTAAAATCATCATCAAAATCGAAACGAATTAGAGAAAATTCCGAAGTTTTCAATATCTCCATGGAATATGAAATACCTGCGTCGTCGCATATTGTCCAAGAAACAAAAACAAAGAATGACGAGCGTCTCTTCGACGATATTTCCTCGTGCAGTTCACGTTTTACTCCTGCTTGTATCGATAAGAAGTAGCGTGTATTTTTTGCGGTTACACCTTCGCGACGCGTTTAATTATGGCGACGTTCCGCGGTTTTTCTGATCGACGAAGCTCGCGGGGGATGAAAAAACCGCGGGCGCCAGCCGAATTATTGATATCCGCTTCGCCGCGAAGCCTCGCAACAGCCATCCGCCTTGAGAATACGCTTCCTGTTCGCTGCTTTCAATTTCCGGCGACGGGGTTACGTTAATTGTCTCCGGGGAGAGCCGGTCCGCGCGGATTAAACGAAGCTCGTTCTAGCCGCGCGAAAAAACGGCTGATTGAATCCACCGTCCCAGTTAGAAGTTCTTTTTTTTTTCCCCCACCCTTTTTCACGTGGATTGATCACCCGTCGCGGACAACTTCGCGATACTTTTAGCGCTTCTGGTTTAATTAGAAATTCTTTTTAAGGGGATGTGAAGGAAAGCGCAAGCTCGAGGAGAAAATAAGCGCAAATATTTTTTTCGTATTCAAACGAGAGGAATGACTGGCTTCTTGATGAATTTCGTGGAGATCCTTCAAAGCGGCATAAATATTCAGTGGAAGCCGTGAAGAGTCTGTTGACGGTTTTTACATCGCATGACTTCCTGTTGTACGAGCCATATATTATACGTGCACACTTTGGTACACATTTGCGTGTCTCTTTAAGAGACAAGAATTGAAATTGAAGATGTTCCTTTCTGACGGAGAAGGATCTGACTTGATTTAAAGTGTAATTATAAAACGAAAGTGTTAATTGCATGTGATTATATAAGTGACATTGCAATGATCAAGTAACATTGCAATTTAAATCCACTCGAGGATCGACAAACTTTTCCGCAGTTTCCAAAAAAGGAACTTGATCTCGCTCCATCCAATTATGGCTGTCCCAGCATCTTCCGGCGCCATCGACCGTCCAATCCGCGTCATCCTCGCGGTATTACCGATACTACTTTCGCCATAATTGCAAGCGGATTCTTCGAGCCGCGGCGTTTTGTAACTCGTGTCGTCTCGCGTGTTGTCATCGTCGAGGGAATCCCGTCGACGACTGGCGCGATTGTTGGTAGCACTGGCGGCGATAATATGGAGGGCGTTGCAGCGACGCGAGCTGGCGTTGATTTCGTGAAACCCGCTGAACCGTTGGACCGACTCTCGTTGTCGCAATGTCTCGTCGCACCGCGAAATCTCATCCATCTTTCGCGTCCGCTTTGGAGCCGCGCTCTCGATGACGTCTCGCGCGTTTGAATTGTCTGCGCGCTTTGTGCCAAGGAATTTTCAGCGCGGATTTTGTGCGCGCGTCGCTTATGGTGGGTCGTGGGTTATTTAGGACGTAATGGAACCTTGCGTCCTTGCTTCCGTGGATTGCAGCGAACGCGAGGGATAGAATGCACGGTTGTAATTTGGATGCGGTGTGTGTTGACGAGAATTCAGCTGTGCGTCGTTGCTTGGAATGGATATTATGGCAAGATTCTTGAAAGCAAAGAGAGGGTATGTGATCGTTTCCCTTTGTAACTCAGTGTGAAATATTGGGACTTTTTTGGTAAAAGATTCGAAAGTATTCGCTGGTGAAACCATAACGTTTGAAATATGAACTGACGATTGAAAGATGTCAGGATGATTCCATTATCCTTCATTAATAATAGAATTTGTCTCTTTTCTCTGCGCTATTGCGGCTCGAAATGGTTACACGTGTTCCATTTAACATTCAAACGCAATTTTACATTAAGACGCTCACTTTGTTATAATGTCGGAATGATTCATAACCCTGTTGCTGTTTGGCTAGGATTTCTAGAGACTGAATAATGTGGTAAGCCAGCGGCAGTAGAGAGCGGAGTGTCTGACCAGTAACCGGTATTATTCTACTGCGAAATCGTTTCGTACCTTCGTATGCCGTGTTATCGCGAAACTTTGTTGAATCTTGACTAACTGCTCGAACAATATTTTCCACGATGAATCATACTTAACGCGCAACTTTGCAATATTGCCAAAACACACCATAAATCAATCTTTATTCGCGTAATTGAAAACAAGAGCAACTCGACGCGTTTTGTAACTCAATTTCCCTGAAACCAGAGAGAAAAATGGGGCATCCTCGCCGTGGACTCTTTAAATCGTTAAATGAAGACGAACAACCCGCGCGATTCCAGCGGCAAAATCAAAGCGACGCATTATGCGGCATAATTATACAGTAACGAGAAATGTTCTCCGTCCTCCGCCGCTTTGCATTTCAGATCGCCTCGCGTTTGAACGAAACAATTCCAAGCAGCCGGCGAAAGCGTTCGCTGAATAAAAATCGCGGGCGTCGCGTCTCCTGGCGGGTGGTCCAAGGAACCCGGAAACGAGCGTTTATCTGGCGAACGGGAATCTGGGGCGCAAGTCGAGGGGTTGACGGACGTTGGAAAACAGGGGACGGCCCCGTCGAGTAACGAGGGACGCGTTGTAAATGGATTTCCAGGGTAAACGTTACGTGACGTTGATAATTCGTCGCGAGGAACGACGAAGGAAACGGAGAAGAACAACGAGATTAAACGACCGCGAACCAGTCTTCCTGATCGCTCGCGAAACGCTTCTGTCGACGGCCGATCGTGAGGCTCGACCACCAGCGGAGTACGAAAATTACAGTCATCGATCATTAATGACGTCCATCGACTCGTCCCGAGCGAGTTTCGATTCTTCCCGACGGCGCAAATGTTCGCAAATCGAACTTCATTTGTAAACCCTTCTGTCTGGACGTTTATTCAAACCGAATCACCGCGATTCAATTTAACGACAGAACAGAACGAGTCGGGAATCGCAATTTGCGAATCCTCGATATTCATGTAAATGTTACACGAGTTTCTAGAAATGTTGTAATCAATTTTTAATGCTTTTAATATTCAGTGAGAACAGCTACGTTCGAAACAGTTCGTCGATACTCCGTGCTTTCGTAGGTTCAAATTTAACGAACGAATAAATTAAAGTAAAATCCTCCGCTGCGCAAGAACTTTCGAATGCGAAACGATCGGAAGGATAAATCCGTTTCGAGGCATTGAAAATTCTGTCACGCGTGCGTTACAATTTGACCCACATAGACCACCCACAACGGAGAACCGATTAACTGGCGTCACGAGCCGTCTGATCACGAACGGGCCCCGTACCACTAAAAATTTCGTCGCTGGAAGAATGATTCACCAGGAGGATCCGGTGGCGCAACGCGACAAAGTTACCAACCGCCACAGACACGATTGGGATTTACGATTTCGCGTTTTTCGGAGCACCAGGGACGCGAAACAGCCGTTTGCATAATCGTTCGAAGCTGGTTCAGCGAGGACCAGCGACAATCGGTGAAATAATATGACCTTTCCCCTGGAATTGGCCTCAACTTGTGTCAAAGCAGAACCCCATCGCGTCGATGTCTCTGCGCTGTCGACGTATTCATCAGCGGTTCGTTCAACGAAATTTCGTTTAACGATCGCGACGATAACAGGTGTCGATTCGCGAGTCGCTCATTTTCGGCTCGACCGAGGGAAATCAAAATTCTTTTAACCCTTTGATCGTTAATTTTATAGAAAGCTGGGTGCATGCAGAGTGGGTGGCATGTGTGCTCCGTGGGAACCTGGGTTGAAAATATTTTTATCTCGCGTGCGCATGGCGCAGGGTTAAATGGTTGCACTTTGACGTTCCGTACGTTTACGTCCTGTGGAGCGTGTTCCACATGGTTGGCACGATTTTTAAAAGTTTAGAGCTAGTATAATGCTTTATGAAGCT
>CAXAJV010000460.1:0-71000 GCA_963969225.1 Xylocopa violacea | reverse complement strand
ACGCGCTATCTCAGAGTATAACGTTATAGACGTATATAATGTTCCCACCGAGAAGTACGGGCAGACACGACCGGGAGTCTGTAAAGCATTACCAACGAGGGTCTAGATGGGTTAGGTTAGGTCACATTGCGATATAGACGTATATAATGTGCCCACCGAGATGTAGGGCCCGACCCGCCAGGAATGTTGGAAAATACTACATCCGAGATGTTAGGTTCCCTTAGGTTAGGATATATAACGTTATAGACGTATATAATGTCCCCACCGAGAAGTACGGGCAGACACGACCGGGATTTTGTAAAACATTACCAGCGAGGGTCTAGATGGGTTAGGTTAGGTTATATTACGATATAGACGTATATAATGTGCCCACCGAGAAGCAGGGGCCGACCCGCCAGGAATGTTGGAAAATACTACATCCGAGATGTTAGGATCCCTCAGGTTAGGATATATAATGTTATAGACGTATATAATGTCCCCACCGAGAAGTACGGGCAGACACGACCGGGAGTCTGTAAAGCATTACCAACGAGGGTCTAGATGGGTTAGGTTAGGTCATATTGCGATATAGACGTATATAATGTGCCCACCGAGAAGTAGGGGCCGGCCCGCCAGGAATGATGGAAAATACTACATCCGAGATGTTAGGTTCCCTTGGGTTAGGATATATAACATGATAGACGTAAATAATGTCCCCACCGAGAAGTACGGGCCGACACGACCGGGATTTTGTAAAACATTACCAGCGAGGGTCTAGGTGGGTTAGGTTAGGTTATATTGCGATATAGACGTATATAATGTGCCCACCGAGAAGTAGGGGCCGGCCCGCCAGGAATGATGGAAAATACTACATCCGAGATGTTAGGTTCCCTTGGGTTAGGATATATAACATGATAGACGTAAATAATGTCCCCACCGAGAAGTACGGGCCGACACGACCGGGATTTTGTAAAACATTACCAGCGAGGGTCTAGGTGGGTTAGGTTAGGTTATATTGCGATATAGACGTATATAATGTGCCCACCGAGAAGTAGGGGCAGACACGACCGGGATTTTGTAAAACATTACCAGCGAGGGTCTAGATGGGTTAGGTTAGGTCATATTGCGATATAGACGTATATAATGTGCCCACCGAGAAGTAGGGGCCGACCCGCCAGGAATGTTGGAAAATACTACATCCGAGATGTTAGGTTCCCTTAGGTTAGGATATATAACGTTATAGACGTATATAATGTCCCCACCGAGAAGTACGGGCAGACACGACCGGGATTTTGTAAAACATTACCAGCGAGGGTCTAGATGGGTTAGGTTAGGTTATATTACGATATAGACGTATATAATGTGCCCACCGAGAAGCAGGGGCCGACCCGCCAGGAATGTTGGAAAATACTACATCCGAGATGTTAGGTTCCCTTAGGTTAGGATATATAACGTTATAGACGTATATAATGTCCCCACCGAGAAGTACGGGCAGACACGACCGGGATTTTGTAAAACATTACCAGCGAGGGTCTAGATGGGTTAGGTTAGGTTATATTACGATATAGACGTATATAATGTGCCCACCGAGAAGCAGGGGCCGACCCGCCAGGAATGTTGGAAAATACTACATCCGAGATGTTAGGTTCCCTCAGGTTAGGATATATAATGTTATAGACGTATATAATGTCCCCACCGAGAAGTACGGGCAGACACGACCGGGAGTCTGTAAAGCATTACCAACGAGGGTCTAGATGGGTTAGGTTAGGTCATATTGCGATATAGACGTATATAATGTGCCCACCGAGAAGTAGGGGCCGGCCCGCCAGGAATGATGGAAAATACTACATCCGAGATGTTAGGTTCCACGCGCTATCTCAGAGTAACATGATAGACGTAAATAATGTCCCCACCGAGAAGTACGGGCCGACACGACCGGGATTTTGTAAAACATTACCAGCGAGGGTCTAGGTGGGTTAGGTTAGGTTATATTGCGATATAGACGTATATAATGTGCCCACCGAGAAGTAGGGGCCGGCCCGCCAGGAATGATGGAAAATACTACATCCGAGATGTTAGGTTCCCTTGGGTTAGGATATATAACATGATAGACGTAAATAATGTCCCCACCGAGAAGTACGGGCCGACACGACCGGGATTTTGTAAAACATTACCAGCGAGGGTCTAGGTGGGTTAGGTTAGGTTATATTGCGATATAGACGTATATAATGTGCCCACCGAGAAGTAGGGGCAGACACGACCGGGATTTTGTAAAACATTACCAGCGAGGGTCTAGATGGGTTAGGTTAGGTCATATTGCGATATAGACGTATATAATGTGCCCACCGAGAAGTAGGGGCCGACCCGCCAGGAATGTTGGAAAATACTACATCCGAGATGTTAGGTTCCCTTAGGTTAGGATATATAACGTTATAGACGTATATAATGTCCCCACCGAGAAGTACGGGCACACACGACCGGGATTTTGTAAAACATTACCAGCGAGGGTCTAGATGGGTTAGGTTAGGTTATATTACGATATAGACGTATATAATGTGCCCACCGAGAAGCAGGGGCCGACCCGCCAGGAATGTTGGAAAATACTACATCCGAGATGTTAGGTTCCCTCAGTTTAGGATATATAATGTTATAGACGTATATAATGTCCCCACCGAGAAGTACGGGCAGACACGACCGGGAGTCTGTAAAGCATTACCAACGAGGGTCTAGATGGGTTAGGTTAGGTTATATTACGATATGGACGTATATAATGTGCCCACCGAGAAGTAGGGGCCGACCCGCCAGCAATGTTGGGAAATACTACATCCGAGATGTTAGGTTCCCTTAGGCTAGGACATATAACGTTATAGACGTATATAATGTCCCCACCGAGACGTACGGGAAGACATGAACGGGATTCTGTGAAACATTACCAGCGAGAGTCTAGGTGGGTTAGGTTAGGTTATATTACGTTATAGACGTATATAATGTTCCCAGTGAGAAGTAGGGGCCGACCCGCCAGGAATGTTGGAAAATACTACATCCGAGATGTTAGGTTCCCTTAGGTTAGGATATATAACGTTATAGACGTATATAATGTCCCCACCGAGAAGTACGGGCAGACACGACCGGGATTCTGTAAAGCATTACCAGCGAGGGTCTAGATGGGTTAGGTTAGGTCATATTGCGATATAGACTTATATAATGTGCCCACCGAGAAGTAGGGGCCGACCCGCCAGGAATGTTGGAAAATACTACATCCGAGATGTTAGGTTCTCTTAGGTTAGGATATAAAACGATATAGACGTATATAATGTCCCCACCGAGAAGTACGGGCGGACACGACCGGGATTTTGTAAAACATTACCAGCGAGGGTCTAGATGGGTTAGGTTAGGTTATATTGCGATATAGACGTATATAATGTGCCCACCGAGAAGTAGGGGCCGGCCCGCCAGGAATGTTGTGAAATACTACATCCGAGATGTTAGGTTGCCTTAGGTTAGGATATATAACGATATAGACGTATATAATGTCCCCACGGAGAAGTATGGGCCGGCACGACCGGGATTTTGTCAAACATTACCAGCGAGGGTCTAGATGGGTTAGGTTAGGTCATATTGCGATATAGACGTATATAATGTGCCCACCGAGAAGTAGGGGCCGACCCGCCAGGAATGTTGGAAAATACTACATCCGAGGTGTTAGGTGCCCTCAGGTTAGGATATATAATGTTATATACGTATATAATGTCCCCACGGCAAAGTACGGGCCGACACGACCGGGATTTTGTAAAACATTACCAGCGAGGGTCTAGATGGGTTAGGTTAGGTTATATTACGATATAGACGTATATAATGTGCCCACCGAGAAGTAGGGGCCGACCCGCCAGCAATGTTGGGAAATACTACATCCGATATGTTAGGTTCCCTTAGGTTAGGATATATAACGTTATAGACGTATATAATGTCCCCACCGAGAAGTACGGGCCCACACGACCGGAATTTTGTAAAGCATTACCTGCGAGGGTCTTAATGGCTTAGGTTAGGTTATATAACGATATGGACGTATATAATGTGCCCACCGAGAAGTAGGGGCTGGCCCGCCAGGAATGTTGGAAAATACTACATCCGAGATGTTAGGTTCCCTTAGGTTAGGATATATGACGTTATAGAAGTATATAATGTCCCCAACGAGAAGTACGGGCCGACACGACCGGGATTTTGTAAAACATTACCAGCGACGGTCTAGATGGGTTAGGTTAGGTTATATTGCGATATAGACGTATATAATGTGCCCACCGAGAAGTAGGGGCCGACCCGCCAGGAATGTTGGAAAATACTACATCCGAGATGTTAGGTTCCCTTAGGTTAGGATATATAACGTTATAGAAGTATATAATGTCCCCAACGAGAAGTACGGGCCGACACGACCGGGATTTTGTCAAACATTACCAGCGAGGGTCTAGATGGGTTAGGTTAGGTCATATTGCGATATAGACGTATATAATGTGCCCACCGAGAAGTAGGGGCCGACCCGCCAGGAATGTTGGAAAATACTACATCCGAGATGTTAGGTTCCCTTAGGTTAGGATATAAAACGATATAGACATATATAATGTCCCCACGGCAAAGTACGGGCCGACACGACCGGAATTTTGTAAAACATTACCAGCGAGGGTCTAGATGGGTTAGGTTAGGTTATATTACGATATGGACGTATATAATGTGCCCACCGAGAAGTAGGGGCCGACACGACAGGAATGTTGGAAAATACTACATCCGAGATGTTTGGTTCCCTTAGGTTAGGATATATAACGTTATAGACGTATATAATGTTCCCACCGAGAAGTACGGGCAGACACGACCGGGAGTCTGTAAAGCATTACCAACGAGGGTCTAGATGGGTTAGGTTAGGTCACATTGCGATATAGACGTATATAATGTGCCCACCGAGATGTAGGGCCCGACCCGCCAGGAATGTTGGAAAATACTACATCCGAGATGTTAGGTTCCCTTAGGTTAGGATATATAACGTTATAGACGTATATAATGTCCCCACCGAGAAGTACGGGCAGACACGACCGGGATTTTGTAAAACATTACCAGCGAGGGTCTAGATGGGTTAGGTTAGGTTATATTACGATATAGACGTATATAATGTGCCCACCGAGAAGCAGGGGCCGACCCGCCAGGAATGTTGGAAAATACTACATCCGAGATGTTAGGATCCCTCAGGTTAGGATATATAATGTTATAGACGTATATAATGTCCCCACCGAGAAGTACGGGCAGACACGACCGGGAGTCTGTAAAGCATTACCAACGAGGGTCTAGATGGGTTAGGTTAGGTCATATTGCGATATAGACGTATATAATGTGCCCACCGAGAAGTAGGGGCCGGCCCGCCAGGAATGATGGAAAATACTACATCCGAGATGTTAGGTTCCCTTGGGTTAGGATATATAACATGATAGACGTAAATAATGTCCCCACCGAGAAGTACGGGCCGACACGACCGGGATTTTGTAAAACATTACCAGCGAGGGTCTAGGTGGGTTAGGTTAGGTTATATTGCGATATAGACGTATATAATGTGCCCACCGAGAAGTAGGGGCCGGCCCGCCAGGAATGATGGAAAATACTACATCCGAGATGTTAGGTTCCCTTGGGTTAGGATATATAACATGATAGACGTAAATAATGTCCCCACCGAGAAGTACGGGCCGACACGACCGGGATTTTGTAAAACATTACCAGCGAGGGTCTAGGTGGGTTAGGTTAGGTTATATTGCGATATAGACGTATATAATGTGCCCACCGAGAAGTAGGGGCAGACACGACCGGGATTTTGTAAAACATTACCAGCGAGGGTCTAGATGGGTTAGGTTAGGTCATATTGCGATATAGACGTATATAATGTGCCCACCGAGAAGTAGGGGCCGACCCGCCAGGAATGTTGGAAAATACTACATCCGAGATGTTAGGTTCCCTTAGGTTAGGATATATAACGTTATAGACGTATATAATGTCCCCACCGAGAAGTACGGGCAGACACGACCGGGATTTTGTAAAACATTACCAGCGAGGGTCTAGATGGGTTAGGTTAGGTTATATTACGATATAGACGTATATAATGTGCCCACCGAGAAGCAGGGGCCGACCCGCCAGGAATGTTGGAAAATACTACATCCGAGATGTTAGGTTCCCTTAGGTTAGGATATATAACGTTATAGACGTATATAATGTCCCCACCGAGAAGTACGGGCAGACACGACCGGGATTTTGTAAAACATTACCAGCGAGGGTCTAGATGGGTTAGGTTAGGTTATATTACGATATAGACGTATATAATGTGCCCACCGAGAAGCAGGGGCCGACCCGCCAGGAATGTTGGAAAATACTACATCCGAGATGTTAGGTTCCCTCAGGTTAGGATATATAATGTTATAGACGTATATAATGTCCCCACCGAGAAGTACGGGCAGACACGACCGGGAGTCTGTAAAGCATTACCAACGAGGGTCTAGATGGGTTAGGTTAGGTCATATTGCGATATAGACGTATATAATGTGCCCACCGAGAAGTAGGGGCCGGCCCGCCAGGAATGATGGAAAATACTACATCCGAGATGTTAGGTTCCCTTGGGTTAGGATATATAACATGATAGACGTAAATAATGTCCCCACCGAGAAGTACGGGCCGACACGACCGGGATTTTGTAAAACATTACCAGCGAGGGTCTAGGTGGGTTAGGTTAGGTTATATTGCGATATAGACGTATATAATGTGCCCACCGAGAAGTAGGGGCCGGCCCGCCAGGAATGATGGAAAATACTACATCCGAGATGTTAGGTTCCCTTGGGTTAGGATATATAACATGATAGACGTAAATAATGTCCCCACCGAGAAGTACGGGCCGACACGACCGGGATTTTGTAAAACATTACCAGCGAGGGTCTAGGTGGGTTAGGTTAGGTTATATTGCGATATAGACGTATATAATGTGCCCACCGAGAAGTAGGGGCAGACACGACCGGGATTTTGTAAAACATTACCAGCGAGGGTCTAGATGGGTTAGGTTAGGTCATATTGCGATATAGACGTATATAATGTGCCCACCGAGAAGTAGGGGCCGACCCGCCAGGAATGTTGGAAAATACTACATCCGAGATGTTAGGTTCCCTTAGGTTAGGATATATAACGTTATAGACGTATATAATGTCCCCACCGAGAAGTACGGGCACACACGACCGGGATTTTGTAAAACATTACCAGCGAGGGTCTAGATGGGTTAGGTTAGGTTATATTACGATATAGACGTATATAATGTGCCCACCGAGAAGCAGGGGCCGACCCGCCAGGAATGTTGGAAAATACTACATCCGAGATGTTAGGTTCCCTCAGTTTAGGATATATAATGTTATAGACGTATATAATGTCCCCACCGAGAAGTACGGGCAGACACGACCGGGAGTCTGTAAAGCATTACCAACGAGGGTCTAGATGGGTTAGGTTAGGTTATATTACGATATGGACGTATATAATGTGCCCACCGAGAAGTAGGGGCCGACCCGCCAGCAATGTTGGGAAATACTACATCCGAGATGTTAGGTTCCCTTAGGCTAGGACATATAACGTTATAGACGTATATAATGTCCCCACCGAGACGTACGGGAAGACATGAACGGGATTCTGTGAAACATTACCAGCGAGAGTCTAGGTGGGTTAGGTTAGGTTATATTACGTTATAGACGTATATAATGTTCCCAGTGAGAAGTAGGGGCCGACCCGCCAGGAATGTTGGAAAATACTACATCCGAGATGTTAGGTTCCCTTAGGTTAGGATATATAACGTTATAGACGTATATAATGTCCCCACCGAGAAGTACGGGCAGACACGACCGGGATTCTGTAAAGCATTACCAGCGAGGGTCTAGATGGGTTAGGTTAGGTCATATTGCGATATAGACTTATATAATGTGCCCACCGAGAAGTAGGGGCCGACCCGCCAGGAATGTTGGAAAATACTACATCCGAGATGTTAGGTTCTCTTAGGTTAGGATATAAAACGATATAGACGTATATAATGTCCCCACCGAGAAGTACGGGCGGACACGACCGGGATTTTGTAAAACATTACCAGCGAGGGTCTAGATGGGTTAGGTTAGGTTATATTGCGATATAGACGTATATAATGTGCCCACCGAGAAGTAGGGGCCGGCCCGCCAGGAATGTTGGAAAATACTACATCCGAGATGTTAGGTTCCCTTGGGTTGGGATATATAACGTTATAGACGTAAATAATGTCCCCACCGAGAAGTACGGGCCGACACGACCGGGATTTTGTAAAACATTACCAGCGAGGGTCTAGGTGGGTTAGGTTAGGTTATATTACGATATAGACGTATATAATGTGCCCACCGAGAAGTAGGGGCCGACTCGCCAGGAATGTTGGAACATACTACATCCGAGGTGTTAGGTGCCCTCAGGTTAGGATATATAATGTTATAGACGTATATAATGTCCCCACGGCAAAGTACGGGCCGACACGACCGGGATTTTGTAAAACATTACCAGCGAGGGTCTAGATGGGTTAGGTTAGGTTATATTACGATATAGACGTATATAATGTGCCCACCGAGAAGTAGGGGCCGACCCGCCAGCAATGTTGGGAAATACTACATCCGAGATGTTAGGTTCCCTTAGGTTAGGATATATAACGTTATAGACGTATATAATGTCCCCACCGAGAAGTACGGGCAGACACGACCGGGATTCTGTAAAGCATTACCAGCGAGGGTCTAGATGGGTTAGGTTAGGTCATATTGCGATATAGACGTATATAATGTGCCCACCGAGAAGTAGGGGCCGACCCGCCAGGAATGTTGGAAAATACTACATCCGAGGTGTTAGGTGCCCTCAGGTTAGGATATATAATGTTATATACGTATATAATGTCCCCACGGCAAAGTACGGGCCGACACGACCGGGATTTTGTAAAACATTACCAGCGAGGGTCTAGATGGGTTAGGTTAGGTTATATTACGATATAGACGTATATAATGTGCCCACCGAGAAGTAGGGGCCGACCCGCCAGCAATGTTGGGAAATACTACATCCGATATGTTAGGTTCCCTTAGGTTAGGATATATAACGTTATAGACGTATATAATGTCCCCACCGAGAAGTACGGGCCCACACGACCGGAATTTTGTAAAGCATTACCTGCGAGGGTCTTAATGGCTTAGGTTAGGTTATATAACGATATGGACGTATATAATGTGCCCACCGAGAAGTAGGGGCTGGCCCGCCAGGAATGTTGGAAAATACTACATCCGAGATGTTAGGTTCCCTTAGGTTAGGATATATGACGTTATAGAAGTATATAATGTCCCCAACGAGAAGTACGGGCCGACACGACCGGGATTTTGTAAAACATTACCAGCGACGGTCTAGATGGGTTAGGTTAGGTTATATTGCGATATAGACGTATATAATGTGCCCACCGAGAAGTAGGGGCCGACCCGCCAGGAATGTTGGAAAATACTACATCCGAGATGTTAGGTTCCCTTAGGTTAGGATATATAACGTTATAGAAGTATATAATGTCCCCAACGAGAAGTACGGGCCGACACGACCGGGATTTTGTCAAACATTACCAGCGACGGTCTAGATGGGTTAGGTTAGGTTATATTGCGATATAGACGTATATAATGTGCCCACCGAGAAGTAGGGGCCGACCCGACAGGAATGTTGGAAAATACTACATCCGAGATGTTAGGTTCCCTTAGGCTAGGACATATAACGTTATAGACGTATATAATGTCCCCACCGAGACGTACGGGAAGACATGAACGGGATTCTGTGAAACATTACCAGCGAGAGTCTAGGTGGGTTAGGTTAGGTTATATTACGTTATAGACGTATATAATGTTCCCAGTGAGAAGTAGGGGCCGACCCGCCAGAAATGTTGGAAAATACTACATCCGAGATGTTAGGTTCCCTTAATTTTGGGATATAAAACGATATAGACATATATAATGTCCCCACGGCAAAGTACGGGCCGACACGACCGGAATTTTGTAAAACATTACCAGCGAGGGTCTAGATGGGTTAGGTTAGGTTATATTACGATATGGACGTATATAATGTGCCCACCGAGAAGTAGGGGCCGACCCGCCAGGAATGTTGGAAAATACTACATCCGAGATGTTAGGTTCCCTTAGGTTAGGATATATAACGTTATAGACGTATATAATGTCCCCACCGAGAATTACGGGTCGACACGACCGGGATTTTGTAAAACATTACCAGGGACGGTCTAGATGGGTTAGGTTAGGTCATATTGCGATATAGACGTATATAATGTGCCCACCGAGAAGTAGGGGCCGACCCGCCAGGAATGTTGGAAAATACTACATCCGAGGTGTTAGGTGCCCTCAGGTTAGGATATATAATGTTATATACGTATATAATGTCCCCACGGCAAAGTACGGGCCGACACGACCGGGATTTTGTAAAACATTACCAGCGAGGGTCTAGATGGGTTAGGTTAGGTTATATTACGATATAGACGTATATAATGTACCCACCGAGAAGTAGGGACCGACCCGCCAGCAATGTTGGGAAATACTACATCCGATATGTTAGGTTCCCTTAGGTTAGGATATATAACGTTATAGACGTATATAATGTCCCCACCGAGAAGTACGGGCCCACACGACCGGAATTTTGTAAAGCATTACCTGCGAGGGTCTTGATGGGTTAGGTTAGGTTATATTACGATATGGACGTATATAATGTGCCCACCGAGAAGTAGGGGCTGGCCCGCCAGGAATGTTGGAAAATACTACATCCGAGATGTTAGGTTCCCTTAGGTTAGGATATATAACGTTATAGAAGTATATAATGTCCCCAACGAGAAGTACGGGCCGACACGACCGGGATTTTGTAAAACATTACCAGCGACGGTCTAGATGGGTTAGGTTAGGTTATATTGCGATATAGACGTATATAATGTGCCCACCGAGAAGTAGGGGCCGACCCGACAGGAATGTTGGAAAATACTACATCCGAGATGTTAGGTTCCCTTAGGCTAGGACATATAACGATATAGACGTATATAATGTCCCCACCGAGACGTACGGGAAGACATGAACGGGATTCTGTGAAACATTACCAGCGAGAGTCTAGGTGGGTTAGGTTAGGTTATATTACGCTATAGACGTATATAATGTTCCCACTGAGAAGTAGGGGCCGACCCGCCAGAAATGTTGGAAAATACTACATCCGAGATGTTAGGTTCCCTTAATTTAGGATATAAAACGATATAGACATATATAATGTCCCCACGGCAAAGTACGGGCCGACAAGCCCGGAATTTTGTAAAACATTACCAGCGACGGTCTAGATTTAGGGTAGGTTATATTGCGATATAGACGTATATAATGTGCCCACCGAGAAGTAGGGGCCGACCCGAAAGGAATGTTGGAAAATACTACATCCGAGATGTTAGGTTCCCTTAGGTTAGGATATATAACGTTATAGACGTATATAATGTCCCTACCGAGAAGTACGGGCAGACACGACCGGGATTCTGTAAAGCATTACCAGCGAGGGTCTAGATGAATTAGGTTAGGTCATATTGCGATATAGACTTATATAATGTGCCCACCGAGAAGTAGGGGCCGACCCGCCAGGAATGTTGGAAAATACTACATCCGAGATGTTAGGTTCTCTTAGGTTAGGATATAAAACGATATAGACGTATATAATGTCCCCACCGAGAAGTACGGGCAGACACGACCGGGATTTTGTAAAACATTACCAGCGAGGGTCTAGATGGGTTAGGTTAGGTTATATTACGATATGGACGTATATAATGTGCCCACCGAGAAGTAGGGGCCGACCCGCCAGGAATGTTGGAAAATACTACATCCGAGATGTTAGGTTCCCTTAGGTTAGGATATATAACGTTATAGACGTATATAATGTCCCCACCGAGAATTACGGGTCGACACGACCGGGATTTTGTAAAACATTACCAGGGACGGTCTAGATGGGTTAGGTTAGGTCATATTGCGATATAGACGTATATAATGTGCCCACCGAGAAGTAGGGGCCGACCCGCCAGGAATGTTGGAAAATACTACATCCGAGGTGTTAGGTGCCCTCAGGTTAGGATATATAATGTTATATACGTATATAATGTCCCCACGGCAAAGTACGGGCCGACACGACCGGGATTTTGTAAAACATTACCAGCGAGGGTCTAGATGGGTTAGGTTAGGTTATATTACGATATAGACGTATATAATGTACCCACCGAGAAGTAGGGACCGACCCGCCAGCAATGTTGGGAAATACTACATCCGATATGTTAGGTTCCCTTAGGTTAGGATATATAACGTTATAGACGTATATAATGTCCCCACCGAGAAGTACGGGCCCACACGACCGGAATTTTGTAAAGCATTACCTGCGAGGGTCTTGATGGGTTAGGTTAGGTTATATTACGATATGGACGTATATAATGTGCCCACCGAGAAGTAGGGGCTGGCCCGCCAGGAATGTTGGAAAATACTACATCCGAGATGTTAGGTTCCCTTAGGTTAGGATATATAACGTTATAGAAGTATATAATGTCCCCAACGAGAAGTACGGGCCGACACGACCGGGATTTTGTAAAACATTACCAGCGACGGTCTAGATGGGTTAGGTTAGGTTATATTGCGATATAGACGTATATAATGTGCCCACCGAGAAGTAGGGGCCGACCCGACAGGAATGTTGGAAAATACTACATCCGAGATGTTAGGTTCCCTTAGGCTAGGACATATAACGTTATAGACGTATATAATGTCCCCACCGAGACGTACGGGAAGACATGAACGGGATTCTGTGAAACATTACCAGCGAGAGTCTAGGTGGGTTAGGTTAGGTTATATTACGCTATAGACGTATATAATGTTCCCACTGAGAAGTAGGGGCCGACCCGCCAGAAATGTTGGAAAATACTACATCCGAGATGTTAGGTTCCCTTAATTTAGGATATAAAACGATATAGACATATATAATGTCCCCACGGCAAAGTACGGGCCGACACGACCGGAATTTTGTAAAACATTACCAGCGACGGTCTAGATTTAGGGTAGGTTATATTGCGATATAGACGTATATAATGTGCCCACCGAGAAGTAGGGGCCGACCCGAAAGGAATGTTGGAAAATACTACATCCGAGATGTTAGGTTCCCTTAGGTTAGGATATATAACGTTATAGACGTATATAATGTCCCTACCGAGAAGTACGGGCAGACACGACCGGGATTCTGTAAAGCATTACCAGCGAGGGTCTAGATGAATTAGGTTAGGTCATATTGCGATATAGACTTATATAATGTGCCCACCGAGAAGTAGGGGCCGACCCGCCAGGAATGTTGGAAAATACTACATCCGAGATGTTAGGTTCTCTTAGGTTAGGATATAAAACGATATAGACGTATATAATGTCCCCACCGAGAAGTACGGGCAGACACGACCGGGATTTTGTAAAACATTACCAGCGAGGGTCTAGATGGGTTAGGTTAGGTTATATTGCGATATAGACGTATATAATGTGCCCACCGAGAAGTAGGGGCCGGCCCGCCAGGAATGTTGGAAAATACTACATCCGAGATGTTAGGTTCCCTTGGGTTAGGATATATAACGTTATAGACGTAAATAATGTCCCCGCCGAGAAGTACGGGCCGACACGACCGGGATTTTGTAAAACATTACCAGCGAGGGTCTAGATGGGTTAGGTTAGGTTATATTACGATATGGACGTATATAATGTGCCCACCGAGAAGTAGGGGCTGGCCCGCCAGGAATGTTGGAAAATACTACATCCGAGATGTTAGGTTCGCTTAGGTTAGGATATATAACGTTATAGAAGTATATAATGTCCCCAACGAGAAGTACGGGCCGACACGACCGGGATTTTGTAAAACATTACCAGCGACGGTCTAGATAGGTTAGGTTAGGTTATATTGCGATATAGACGTATATAATGTGCCCACCGAGAAGTATTGGCCGACCCGACAGGAATGTTGGAAAATACTACATCCGAGATGTTAGGTTCCCTTAGGTTAGGATATATAACGTTATAGACGTAAATAATGTCCCCACCGAGAAGTACGGGCCGACACGACCGGGATTTTGTAAAACATTACCAGCGAGGGTCTAGGTGGGTTAGGTTAGGTTATATTACGATATAGACGTATATAATGTGCCCACCGAGAAGTAGGGGCCGACTCGCCAGGAATGTTGGAACATACTACATCCGAGGTGTTAGGTGCCCTCAGGTTAGGATATATAATGTTATAGACGTATATAATGTCCCCACGGCAAAGTACGGGCCGACACGACCGGGATTTTGTAAAACATTACCAGCGAGGGTCTAGATGGGTTAGGTTAGGTTATATTACGATATAGACGTATATAATGTGCCCACCGAGAAGTAGGGGCCGACCCGCCAGGAATGTTGGAAAATGCTACATCCGAGGTGTTAGGTTCCCTTAGGCTAGGATATATAACGTTATAGACGTATATAATGTCCCCACCGAGACGTACGGGAAGACATGAACGGGATTCTGTGAAACATTACCAGCGAGAGTCTAGGTGGGTTAGGTTAGGTTATATTTCGTTATAGACGTATATAATGCTCCCACTGAGAAGTAGGGGCCGACCCGCCAGAAATGTTGGAAAATACTACATCCGAGATGTTAGGTTCCCTTAATTTAGGATATAAAACGATATAGACATATATAATGTCACCACGGCAATATACGGGCCGACACGACCGGAATTTTGTAAAACATTACCAGCGAGGGTCTAGATGGGTTAGGTTAGGTTAAATTACGATATGGACGTATATAATGTGCCCACCGAGAAGGAGGGGCCGGCCCGCCAGGAATGTTGGAAAATACTACATCCGAGATGTTAGGTTCCCTTATGTTAGGATATATAACTATATAGACGTATATAATGTCCCCACCGAGAAGTACGGGCAGACACGACCGGGATTTTGTAAAACATTACCAGCGAGGGTCTAGATGGGTTAGGTTAGGTCATATTGCGATATAGACGTATATAATGTGCCCACCGAGAAGTAGGGGCGGACCCGCCAGGAATGTTGGAAAATACTACATCCGAGATGTTAGGATCCCTTAGGCTAGGATATATAACGTTAGAGACGTATATAATGTCCCCACCGAGACGTACGGGAAGACATGAACGGGATTCTGTGAAACATTACCAGCGAGAGTCTAGGTGGGTTAGGTTAGGTTATATTACGTTATAGACGTATATAATGTTCCCACTGAGAAGTAGGGGCCGACCCGCCAGGAATGTTGGAAAATACTACATCCGAGATGTTAGGTTCCCTTAGGTTAGGATATATAACGTTATAGACGTATATAATGTCCCCACCGAGAAGTACGGGCAGACACGACCGGGATTCTGTAAACCATTACCAGCGAGGGTCTAGATGGGTTAGGTTAGGTCATATTGCGATATAGACGTATATAATGTGCCCACCGAGAAGTAGGGGCCGACCCGCCAGGAATGTTGGAAAATACTACATCCGAGGTGTTAGGTGCCCTCAGGTTAGGATATATAATGTTATATACGTATATAATGTCCCCACGGCAAAGTACGGGCCGACACGACCGGGATTTTGTAAAACATTACCAGCGAGGGTCTAGATGGGTTAGGTTAGGTTATATTACGATATAGACGTATATAATGTGCCCACCGAGAAGTAGGGGCCGACCCGCCAGCAATGTTGGGAAATACTACATCCGATATGTTAGGTTCCCTTAGGTTAGGATGTATAACGTTATAGACGTATATAATGTCCCCACCGAGAAGTACGGGCCCACACGACCGGAATTTTGTAAAGCATTACCTGCGAGGGTCTTGATGGCTTAGGTTAGGTTATATAACGATATGGACGTATATAATGTGCCCACCGAGAAGTAGGGGCTGGCCCGCCAGGAATGTTGGAAAATACTACATCCGAGATGTTAGGTTCCCTTAGGTTAGGATATATGACGTTATAGAAGTATATAATGTCCCCAACGAGAAGTACGGGCCGACACGACCGGGATTTTGTAAAACATTACCAGCGACGGTCTAGATGGGTTAGGTTAGGTTATATTGCGATATAGACGTATATAATGTGCCCACCGAGAAGTAGGGGCCGACCCGCCAGGAATGTTGGAAAATACTACATCCGAGATGTTAGGTTCCCTTAGGTTAGGATATATAACGTTATAGAAGTATATAATGTCCCCAACGAGAAGTACGGGCCGACACGACCGGGATTTTGTCAAACATTACCAGCGACGGTCTAGATGGGTTAGGTTAGGTTATATTGCGATATAGACGTATATAATGTGCCCACCGAGAAGTAGGGGCCGACCCGACAGGAATGTTGGAAAATACTACATCCGAGATGTTAGGTTCCCTTAGGCTAGGACATATAACGTTATAGACGTATATAATGTCCCCACCGAGACGTACGGGAAGACATGAACGGGATTCTGTGAAACATTACCAGCGAGAGTCTAGGTGGGTTAGGTTAGGTTATATTACGTTATAGACGTATATAATGTTCCCAGTGAGAAGTAGGGGCCGACCCGCCAGAAATGTTGGAAAATACTACATCCGAGATGTTAGGTTCCCTTAATTTAGGATATAAAACGATATAGACATATATAATGTCCCCACGGCAAAGTACGGGCCGACACGACCGGAATTTTGTAAAACATTACCAGCGAGGGCCTAGATGGGTTAGGTTAGGTTATATTACGATATGGACGTATATAATGTGCCCACCGAGAAGTAGGGGCCGACCCGCCAGGAATGTTGGAAAATACTACATCCGAGATGTTAGGTTCCCTTAGGTTAGGATATATAACGTTATAGACGTATATAATGTCCCCACCGAGAATTACGGGTCGACACGACCGGGATTTTGTAAAACATTACCAGCGACGGTCTAGATGGGTTAGGTTAGGTTATATTACGATATAGACGTATATAATGTGCCCACCGAGAAGTAGGGGCCGACCCGCCAGGAATGTTGGAAAATACTACATCCGAGGTGTTAGGTGCCCTCAGGTTAGGATATATAATGTTATAGACGTATATAATGTCCCCACGGCAAAGTACGGGCCGACACGACCGGGATTTTGTAAAATATTACCAGCGAGGGTCTAGATGGGTTAGGTTAGGTTATATTACGATATAGACGTATATAATGTGCCCACCGAGAAGTAGGGGCCGACCCGCCAGCAATGTTGGGAAATACTACATCCGAGATGTTAGGTTCCCTTAGGTTAGGATATATAACGTTATAGACGTATATAATGTCCCCACCGAGAAGTACGGGCCCACACGACCGGAATTTTGTAAAGCATTACCAGCGACGGTCTAGATGGGTTAGGTTAGGTTATATTGCGATATAGACGTATATAATGTGCCCACCGAGAAGTAGGGGCCGACCCGACAGGAATGTTGGAAAATACTACATCCGAGATGTTAGGTTCCCTTAGGTTAGGATATATAACGTTATAGACGTATATAATGTCCCCACCGAGAAGTACGGGCAGACACGACCGGGATTCTGCAAAGCATTACCAGCGAGGGTCTAGATGGGTTAGGTTAGGTCATATTGCGATATAGACGTATATAATGTGCCCACCGAGAAGTAGGGGCCGACCCGCCAGGAATGTTGGAAAATACTACATCCGTGATGTTAGGTTCTCTTAGGTTAGGATATAAAACGATATAGACGTATATAATGTCCCCACCGAGAAGTACGGGCAGACACGACCGGGATTTTGTAAAACATTACCAGCGAGGGTCTAGATGGGTTAGGTTAGGTTATATTGCGATATAGACGTATATAATGTGCCCACCGAGAAGTAGGGGCCGGCCCGCCAGGAATGTGGGAAAATACTACATCCGAGATGTTAGGTTCCCTTGGGTTAGGATATATAACGTTATAGACGTAAATAATGTCCCCACCGAGAAGTACGGGCCGACACGACCGGGATTTTGTAAAACATTACCAGCGAGGGTCTAGGTGGGTTAGGTTAGGTTATATTACGATATAGACGTATATAATGTGCCCACCGAGAAGTAGGGGCCGACCCGCCAGGAATGTTGGAAAATACTACATCCGAGATGTTAGGTTCCCTTAGGTTAGGATATATAACGTTATAGACGTATATAATGTCCCCACCGAGAAGTACGGGTCGACACGACCGGGATTTTGTAAAACATTACCAGCGACGGTCTAGATGGGTTAGGTTAGGTTATATTGCGATATAGACGTATATAATGTGCCCACCGAGAAGTATTGGCCGACCCGACAGGAATGTTGGAAAATACTACATCCGAGATGTTAGGTTCCCTTAGGTTAGGATATATAACGTTATAGAAGTATATAATGTCCCCAACGAGAAGTACGGGCCGACACGACCGGGATTTTGTAAAACATTACCAGCGACGGTCTAGATGGGTTAGGTAAGGTTATATTGCGATATAGACGTATATAATGTGCCCACCGAGAAGTAGGGGCCGACCCGCCAGGAATGTTGGAAAATACTACATCCGAGATGTTAGGTTCCCTTAGGTTAGGATATATAACGTTATAGAAGTATATAATGTCCCCAACGAGAAGTACGGGCCGACACGACCGGGATTTTGTAAAACATTACCAGCGACGGTCTAGATGGGTTAGGTTAGGTTATATTGCGATATAGACGTATATAATGTGCCCACCGAGAAGTAGGGGCCGACCCGACAGGAATGTTGGAAAATACTACATCCGAGATGTTAGGTTCCCTTAGGTTAGGATATATAACGTTACAGAAGTATATAATGTCCCCAACGAGAAGTACGGGCCGACACGACCGGGATTTTGTAAAACATTACCAGCGACGGTCTAGATATGTTAGGTTAGGTTATATTGCGATATAGACGTATATAATGTGCCCACCGCGAAGTAGGGGCCGACCCGACAGGAATGTTGGAAAATACTACATCCGAGATGTTAGGTTCCCTTAGGTTAGGATATATAACGTTATAGACGTATATAATGTCCCCACCGAGAAGTACGGGCAGACACGACCGGGATTCTGTAAAGCATTACCAGCGAGGGTCTAGATGGGTTAGGTTAGGTCATATTGCGATATAGACGTATATAATGTGCCCACCGAGAAGTAGGGGCCGACCCGCCAGGAATGTTGGAAAATACTACATCCGAGATGTTAGGTTCTCTTAGGTTAGGATATAAAACGATATAGACGTATATAATGTCCCCACCGAGAAGTACGGGCAGACACGACCGGGATTTTGTAAAACATTACCAGCGAGGGTCTAGATGGGTTAGGTTAGGTTATATTGCGATATAGACGTATATAATGTGCCCACCGAGAAGTAGGGGCCGGCCCGCCAGGAATGTTGGAAAATACTACATCCGAGATGTTAGGTTCCCTTGGGTTAGGATATATAACGTTATAGACGTAAATAATGTCCCCACCGAGAAGTACGGGCCGACACGACCGGGATTTTGTAAAACATTACCAGCGAGGGTCTAGGTGGGTTAGGTTAGGTTATATTACGATATAGACGTATATAATGTGCCCACCGAGAAGTAGGGGCCGACCCGCCAGGAATGTTGGAAAATACTACATCCGAGATGTTAGGTTCCCTTAGGTTAGGATATATAACGTTATAGACGTATATAATGTCCCCACCGAGAAGTACGGGCAGACACGACCGGGATTCTGTAAAGCATTACCAGCGAGGGTCTAGATGGGTTAGGTTAGGTTATATTACGATATAGACGTATATAATGTGCCCACCGAGAAGTAGGGGCCGACCCGCCAGGAATGTTGGAAAATACTACATCCGAGATGTTAGGTTCCCTTAGGTTAGGATATATAACGTTATAGACGTATATAATGTCCCCACCGAGAAGTACGGGTCGACACGACCGGGATTTTGTAAAACATTACCAGCGACGGTCTAGATGGGTTAGGTTAGGTTATATTACGATATAGACGTATATAATGTGCCCACCGAGAAGTAGTGGCCGACCCGCCAGGAATGTTGGAAAATACTACATCCGAGGTGTTAGGTGCCCTCAGGTTAGGATATATAATGTTATAGACGTATATAATGTCCCCACGGCAAAGTACGGGCCGACACGACCGGGATTTTGTAAAACATTACCAGCGAGGGTCTAGATGGGTTAGGTTAGGTTAGATTACGATATAGACGTATATAATGTGCCCACCGAGAAGTAGGGGCCGACCCGCCAGCAATGTTGGGAAATACTACATCCGAGATGTTAGGTTCCCTTAGGTTAGGATATATAACGTTATAGACGTATATAATGTACCCACCGAGAAGTACGGGCCCACACGACCGGAATTTTGTAAAGCATTACCAGCGAGGGTCTTGATGGGTTAGGTTAGGTTATATTACGATATGGACGTATATAATGTGCCCACCGAGAAGTAGGGGCCGGCCCGCCAGGAATATTGGAAAATACTACATCCGAGATGTTAGGTTCCCTTAGGTTAGGATACATAACGTTATAGAAGTATATAATATCCCCAACGAGAAGTACGGGCCGACACGACCGGGATTTTGTAAAACATTACCAGCGACGGTCTAGATGGGTTAGGTTAGGTTATATTGCGATATAGACGTATATGATGTGCCCACCGAGAAGTAGGGGCCGACCCGACAGGAATGTTGGAAAATACTACATCCGAGATGTTAGGTTCCCTTAGGTTAGGATATATAACGTTATAGACGTATATAATGTCCCCACCGAGAAGTACGGGCAGACACGACCGGGATTCTGTAAAGCATTACCAGCGAGGGTCTAGATGGGTTAGGTTAGGTCATATTGCGATATAGACGTATATAATGTGCCCACCGAGAAGTAGGGGCCGACCCGCCAGGAATGTTGGAAAATACTACATCCGAGGTGTTAGGTGCCCTCAGGTTAGGATATATAATGTTATAGACGTATATAATGTCCCCACGGCAAGGTACGGGCCGACACGACCGGGATTTTGTAAAACATTACCAGCGAGGGTCTAGATGGGTTAGGCTAGGTTATATTACGATATAGACGTATATAATGTGCCCACCGAGAAGTAGGGGCCGACCCGCCAGCAATGTTGGGAAATACTACATCCGAGATGTTAGGTTCCCTTAGGTTAGGATATATAACGTTATAGACGTATATAATGTCCCCACCGAGAAGTACGGGCCCACACGACCGGAATTTTGTAAAGCATTACCAGCGAGGGTCTTGATGGGTTAGGTTAGGTTATATTACGATATGGACGTATATAATGTGCCCACCGAGAAGTAGGGGCTGGCCCGCCAGGAATGTTGGAAAATACTACACCCGAGATGTTAGGTTCCCTTAGGTTAGGATATATAACGTTATAGAAGTATATAATGTCCCCAACGAGAAGTACGGGCTGACACGACCGGGATTTTGTAAAACATAACCAGCGACGGTCTAGATGGGTTAGGTTAGGTTATATTGCGATATAGACGTATATAATGTGCCCACCGAGAAGTAGGGGCCGACCCGCCAGGAATGTTGGAAAATACTACATCCGAGATGTTAGGTTCCCTTAGGTTAGGATATATAACGTTATAGACGTATATAATGTCCCCACCGAGAAGTACGAGCAGACACGACCGGGATTCTGTAAAGCATTACCAGCGAGGGTCTAGATGGGTTAGGTTAGGTTATATTACGATATGGACGTATATAATGTGCCCACCGAGAAGTAGGGGCCGGCCCGCCAGGAATGTTGGAAAATACTACATCCGAGATGTTAGGTTCCCTTAGGTTAGGATATATAACGATATAGACGTATATAATGTCCCCACCGCGAAGTACGGGCAGACACGACCGGGATTTTGTAAAACATTACCAGCGAGGGTCTAGATGGGTTAGGTTAGGTTATATAGCGATATAGACGTATATAATGTGCCCACCGAGAATTAGGGGCCGGCCCGCCAGGAATGTTGGAAAATACTACATCCGAGATGTTAGGTTCCCTTGGGTTAGGATATATAACGTTATAGACGTAAATAATGTCCCCACCGAGAAGTACGGGCCGACACGACCGGGATTTTGTAAAACATTACCAGCGAGGATCTAGGTGGGTTAGGTTAGGTTATATTACGATATAGACGTATATAATGTGCCCACCGAGAAGTAGGGGCCGACCCGCCAGGAATGTTGGAAAATACTACATCCGAGATGTTAGGTTCCCTTAGGTTAGGATATATAACGTTATAGACGTATATAATGTCCCCACCGAGAAGTACGGGTCGACACGACCGGGATTTTGTAAAACATTACCAGCGACGGTCTAGATGGGTTAGGTTAGGTTATATTACGATATAGACGTATATAATGTGCCCACCGAGAAGTAGGGGCCGACCCGCCAGGAATTTTGGAAAATACTACATCCGAGGTGTTAGGTGCCCTCAGGTTAGGATATATAATGTTATAGACGTATATAATGTCCCCACGGCAAAGTACGGGTTGACACGACCGGGATTTTGTAAAACATTACTAGCGACGGTCTAGATGGGTTAGGTTGGGTTATATTACGATATAGACGTATATAATGTGCCCACCGAGAAGTAGGGGCCGACCCGACAGGAATGTTGGAAATTCTACATCCGACATTTTAGGTTCCGTTAGGTTAGGATATACAAAAGTTATAGACGTATATAATGTCCCCACCGAGAAGTACGGGCAGAAACGACCGGGATTTTGTAAAACATTACCAGCGAGGGTCTAGATGGGTTAGGTTAGGTTATATTACGATATAGACGTATATAATGTGCCCACCGAGAAGTAGGGGCCGACCCGCCAGGAATGTTGGAAAATACTACATCCGAGGTGTTAGGTGCCCTCAGGTTAGGATATATAATGTTATAGACGTATATAATGTCCCCACTGCAAAGTACGGGCCTACACGACCGGGATTTTGTAAAACATTACCAGCGAGGGTCTAGATGGGTTAGGTTAGGTTATATTACGATATGGACGTATATAATGTGCCCACCGAGAAGTAGGGGCCGACCCGCCAGCAATGTTGGGAAATACTACATCCGAGATGTTAGGTTCCCTTAGGTGCGGATATATAACGTTATAGACGTATATAATGTCCCCACCGAGAAGTACGGGCCCACACGACCGGAATTTTGTAAAGCATTACCAGCGAGGGTCTTGATGGGTTAGGTTAGGTTATATTACGATATGGACGTATATAATGTGCCCACCGAGAAGTAGGGGCCGACCCGACAGGAATGTTGGAAAATACTACATCCGAGATGTTAGGTTCCCTTAGGTTATGATATATAACGTTATAGACGTATATAATGTCCCCACCGAGAAGTACGGGCAGACACGACCGGGAGTCTGTAAAGCATTACCAACGATGGTCTAGATGGGTTAGGTTAGGTCATATTGCGATATAGACGTATATAATGTGCCCACCGAGAAGTAGGGGCCGACCCGCCAGGAATGTTGGAAAATACTACATCCGAGAAGTTAGGTTCCCTTGGGTTAGGATATATAACGTTATAGACGTATATAATGTCCCCACCGAGAAGTACGGGTCGACACGACCGGGATTTTGTAAAACATTACCAGCGACGGTCTAGATGGGTTAGGTTAGGTTATATTGCGACATAGACGTATATAATGTGCCCACCGAGAAGTAGGGGCCGACCCGCCAGGAATGTTGGAAAATACTACATCCGAGATGTTAGGTTCCCTTGGGTTAGGATATATAACGTTATAGACGTATATAATGTCCCCACCGAGAAGTACGGGTTGACACGACCGGCATTTTGTAAAACATTACTAGCGACGGTCTAGATGGGTTAGGTTGGGTTATATTACGATATAGACGTATATAATGTGCCCACCGAGAAGTAGGGGCCGACCCGACAGGAATGTTGGAAATTCTACATCCGACATTTTAGGTTCCGTTAGGTTAGGATATACAAAAGTTATAGACGTATATAATGTCCCCACCGAGAAGTACGGGCAGAAACGACCGGGATTTTGTAAAACATTACCAGCGAGGGTCTAGATGGGTTAGGTTAGGTTATATTACGATATAGACGTATATAATGTGCCCACCGAGAAGTAGGAGCCGACCCGCCAGGAATGTTGCAAAATACTACATCCGAGGTGTTAGGTGCCCTCAGGTTAGGATATATAATGTTATAGACGTATATAATGTCCCCACTGCAAAGTACGGGCCTACACGACCGGGATTTTGTAAAACATTACCAGCGAGGGTCTAGATGGGTTAGGTTAGGTTATATTACGATATGGACGTATATAATGTGCCCACCGAGAAGTAGGGGCCGACCCGCCAGCAATGTTGGGAAATACTACATCCGAGATGTTAGGTTCCCTTAGGTGCGGATATATAACGTTATAGACGTATATAATGTCCCCACCGAGAAGTACGGGCCCACACGACCGGAATTTTGTAAAGCATTACCAGCGAGGGTCTTGATGGGTTAGGTTAGGTTATATTACGATATGGACGTATATAATGTGCCCACCGAGAAGTAGGGGCCGACCCGACAGGAATGTTGGAAAATACTACATCCGAGATGTTAGGTTCCCTTAGGTTATGATATATAACGTTATAGACGTATATAATGTCCCCACCGAGAAGTACGGGCAGACACGACCGGGAGTCTGTAAAGCATTACCAACGATGGTCTAGATGGGTTAGGTTAGGTCATATTGCGATATAGACGTATATAATGTGCCCACCGAGAAGTAGGGGCCGACCCTCCAGGAATGTTGGAAAATACTACATCCGAGAAGTTAGGTTCCCTTGGGTTAGGATATATAACGTTATAGACGTATATAATGTCCCCACCGAGAAGTACGGGTCGACACGACCGGGATTTTGTAAAACATTACCAGCGACGGTCTAGATGGGTTAGGTTAGGTTATATTGCGACATAGACGTATATAATGTGCCCACCGAGAAGTAGGGGCCGACCCGCCAGGAATGTTGGAAAATACTACATCCGAGATGTTAGGTTCCCTTGGGTTAGGATATATAACGTTATAGACGTATATAATGTCCCCACCGAGAAGTACGGGTTGACACGACCGGCATTTTGTAAAACATTACTAGCGACGGTCTAGATGGGTTAGGTTGGGTTATATTACGATATAGACGTATATAATGTGCCCACCGAGAAGTAGGGGCCGACCCGACAGGAATGTTGGAAATTCTACATCCGACATTTTAGGTTCCGTTAGGTTAGGATATACAAAAGTTATAGACGTATATAATGTCCCCACCGAGAAGTACGGGCAGAAACGACCGGGATTTTGTAAAACATTACCAGCGAGGGTCTAGATGGGTTAGGTTAGGTTATATTACGATATAGACGTATATAATGTGCCCACCGAGAAGTAGGGGCCGACCCGCCAGGAATGTTGCAAAATACTACATCCGAGGTGTTAGGTGCCCTCAGGTTAGGATATATAATGTTATAGACGTATATAATGTCCCCACTGCAAAGTACGGGCCTACACGACCGGGATTTTGTAAAACATTACCAGCGAGGGTCTAGATGGGTTAGGTTAGGTTATATTACGATATGGACGTATATAATGTGCCCACCGAGAAGTAGGGGCCGACCCGCCAGCAATGTTGGGAAATACTACATCCGAGATGTTAGGTTCCCTTAGGTGCGGATATATAACGTTATAGACGTATATAATGTCCCCACCGAGAAGTACGGGCCCACACGACCGGAATTTTGTAAAGCATTACCAGCGAGGGTCTTGATGGGTTAGGTTAGGTTATATTACGATATGGACGTATATAATGTGCCCACCGAGAAGTAGGGGCCGACCCGCCAGGAATGTTGGAAAATACTACATCCGAGATGTTAGGTTCCCTTGGGTTAGGACATATAACGTTATAGACGTATATAATGTCCCCACCGAGAAGTACGGGTTGACACGACCGCGATTTTGTAAAACATTACTAGCGACGGTCTAGATGGGTTAGGTTGGGTTATATTACGATATAGACGTATATAATGTGCCCACCGAGAAGTAGGGGCCGACCCGACAGGAATGTTGGAAATTCTACATCCGACATTTTAGGTTCCGTTAGGTTAGGATATACAAAAGTTATAGACGTATATAATGTCCCCACCGAGAAGTACGGGCAGACACGACCGGGATTTTGTAAAACATTACCAGCGAGGGTCTAGATGGGTTAGGTTAGGTCATATTGCGATATAGACGTATATAATGTGCCCACCGAGAAGTAGGGGCCGACCCGCCAGGAATGTTGGAAAATACTACATCCGAGATGTTAGGTTCCCTTAGGTTAGGATATAAAACGATATAGACATATATAATGTCCCCACGGCAAAGTACGGGCCGACACGACCGGAATTTTGTAAAACATTACCAGCGAGGGTCTAGATGGGTTAGGTTAGGTTATATTACGATATGGACGTATATAATGTGCCCACCGAGAAGTAGGGGCCGACACGACAGGAATGTTGGAAAATACTACATCCGAGATGTTTGGTTCCCTTAGGTTAGGATATATAACGTTATAGACGTATATAATGTTCCCACCGAGAAGTACGGGCAGACACGACCGGGAGTCTGTAAAGCATTACCAACGAGGGTCTAGATGGGTTAGGTTAGGTCACATTGCGATATAGACGTATATAATGTGCCCACCGAGATGTAGGGCCCGACCCGCCAGGAATGTTGGAAAATACTACATCCGAGATGTTAGGTTCCCTTAGGTTAGGATATATAACGTTATAGACGTATATAATGTCCCCACCGAGAAGTACGGGCAGACACGACCGGGATTTTGTAAAACATTACCAGCGAGGGTCTAGATGGGTTAGGTTAGGTTATATTACGATATAGACGTATATAATGTGCCCACCGAGAAGCAGGGGCCGACCCGCCAGGAATGTTGGAAAATACTACATCCGAGATGTTAGGATCCCTCAGGTTAGGATATATAATGTTATAGACGTATATAATGTCCCCACCGAGAAGTACGGGCAGACACGACCGGGAGTCTGTAAAGCATTACCAACGAGGGTCTAGATGGGTTAGGTTAGGTCATATTGCGATATAGACGTATATAATGTGCCCACCGAGAAGTAGGGGCCGGCCCGCCAGGAATGATGGAAAATACTACATCCGAGATGTTAGGTTCCCTTGGGTTAGGATATATAACATGATAGACGTAAATAATGTCCCCACCGAGAAGTACGGGCCGACACGACCGGGATTTTGTAAAACATTACCAGCGAGGGTCTAGGTGGGTTAGGTTAGGTTATATTGCGATATAGACGTATATAATGTGCCCACCGAGAAGTAGGGGCCGGCCCGCCAGGAATGATGGAAAATACTACATCCGAGATGTTAGGTTCCCTTGGGTTAGGATATATAACATGATAGACGTAAATAATGTCCCCACCGAGAAGTACGGGCCGACACGACCGGGATTTTGTAAAACATTACCAGCGAGGGTCTAGGTGGGTTAGGTTAGGTTATATTGCGATATAGACGTATATAATGTGCCCACCGAGAAGTAGGGGCAGACACGACCGGGATTTTGTAAAACATTACCAGCGAGGGTCTAGATGGGTTAGGTTAGGTCATATTGCGATATAGACGTATATAATGTGCCCACCGAGAAGTAGGGGCCGACCCGCCAGGAATGTTGGAAAATACTACATCCGAGATGTTAGGTTCCCTTAGGTTAGGATATATAACGTTATAGACGTATATAATGTCCCCACCGAGAAGTACGGGCAGACACGACCGGGATTTTGTAAAACATTACCAGCGAGGGTCTAGATGGGTTAGGTTAGGTTATATTACGATATAGACGTATATAATGTGCCCACCGAGAAGCAGGGGCCGACCCGCCAGGAATGTTGGAAAATACTACATCCGAGATGTTAGGTTCCCTTAGGTTAGGATATATAACGTTATAGACGTATATAATGTCCCCACCGAGAAGTACGGGCAGACACGACCGGGATTTTGTAAAACATTACCAGCGAGGGTCTAGATGGGTTAGGTTAGGTTATATTACGATATAGACGTATATAATGTGCCCACCGAGAAGCAGGGGCCGACCCGCCAGGAATGTTGGAAAATACTACATCCGAGATGTTAGGTTCCCTCAGGTTAGGATATATAATGTTATAGACGTATATAATGTCCCCACCGAGAAGTACGGGCAGACACGACCGGGAGTCTGTAAAGCATTACCAACGAGGGTCTAGATGGGTTAGGTTAGGTCATATTGCGATATAGACGTATATAATGTGCCCACCGAGAAGTAGGGGCCGGCCCGCCAGGAATGATGGAAAATACTACATCCGAGATGTTAGGTTCCCTTGGGTTAGGATATATAACATGATAGACGTAAATAATGTCCCCACCGAGAAGTACGGGCCGACACGACCGGGATTTTGTAAAACATTACCAGCGAGGGTCTAGGTGGGTTAGGTTAGGTTATATTGCGATATAGACGTATATAATGTGCCCACCGAGAAGTAGGGGCCGGCCCGCCAGGAATGATGGAAAATACTACATCCGAGATGTTAGGTTCCCTTGGGTTAGGATATATAACATGATAGACGTAAATAATGTCCCCACCGAGAAGTACGGGCCGACACGACCGGGATTTTGTAAAACATTACCAGCGAGGGTCTAGGTGGGTTAGGTTAGGTTATATTGCGATATAGACGTATATAATGTGCCCACCGAGAAGTAGGGGCAGACACGACCGGGATATTGTAAAACATTACCAGCGAGGGTCTAGATGGGTTAGGTTAGGTCATATTGCGATATAGACGTATATAATGTGCCCACCGAGAAGTAGGGGCCGACCCGCCAGGAATGTTGGAAAATACTACATCCGAGATGTTAGGTTCCCTTAGGTTAGGATATATAACGTTATAGACGTATATAATGTCCCCACCGAGAAGTACGGGCACACACGACCGGGATTTTGTAAAACATTACCAGCGAGGGTCTAGATGGGTTAGGTTAGGTTATATTACGATATAGACGTATATAATGTGCCCACCGAGAAGCAGGGGCCGACCCGCCAGGAATGTTGGAAAATACTACATCCGAGATGTTAGGTTCCCTCAGTTTAGGATATATAATGTTATAGACGTATATAATGTCCCCACCGAGAAGTACGGGCAGACACGACCGGGAGTCTGTAAAGCATTACCAACGAGGGTCTAGATGGGTTAGGTTAGGTTATATTACGATATGGACGTATATAATGTGCCCACCGAGAAGTAGGGGCCGACCCGCCAGCAATGTTGGGAAATACTACATCCGAGATGTTAGGTTCCCTTAGGTTAGGATATATAACGTTATAGACGTATATAATGTCCCCACCGAGAAGTACGGGCAGACACGACCGGGAGTCTGTAAAGCATTACCAACGATGGTCTAGATGGGTTAGGTTAGGTCATATTGCGATATAGACGTATATAATGTGCCCACCGAGAAGTAGGGGCCGACCCGCCAGGAATGTTGGAAAATACTACATCCGAGAAGTTAGGTTCCCTTGGGTTAGGATATATAACGTTATAGACGTATATAATGTCCCCACCGAGAAGTACGGGTCGACACGACCGGGATTTTGTAAAACATTACCAGCGACGGTCTAGATGGGTTAGGTTAGGTTATATTGCGATATAGACGTATATAATGTGCCCACCGAGAAGTAGGGGCCGACCCGCCAGGAATGTTGGAAAATACTACATCCGAGATGTTAGGTTCCTTTGGGTTAGGATATATAACGTTATAGACGTATATAATGTCCCCACCGAGAAGTACGGGTTGACACGACCGCGATTTTGTAAAACATTACTAGCGACGGTCTAGATGGGTTAGGTTGGGTTATATTACGATATAGACGTATATAATGTGCCCACCGAGAAGTAGGGGCCGACCCGACAGGAATGTTGGAAATTCTACATCTGACATTTTAGGTTCCGTTAGGTTAGGATATACAAAAGTTATAGACGTATATAATGTCCCCACCGAGAAGTACGGGCAGACACGACCTGGATTTTGTAAAACATTACCAGCGAGGGTCTAGATGGGTTAGGTTAGGTTATATTACGATATAGACGTATATAATGTGCCCACCGAGAAGCAGGGGCCGACCCGCCAGGAATGTTGGAAAATACTACATCCGAGATGTTAGGTTCCCTCAGGTTAGGATATATAATGTTATAGACGTATATAATGTCCCCACCGAGAAGTACGGGCAGACACGACCGGGAGTCTGTAAAGCATTACCAACGAGGGTCTAGATGGGTTAGGTTAGGTCATATTGCGATATAGACGTATATAATGTGCCCACCGAGAAGTAGGGGCCGACCCGCCAGGAATGTTGGAAAATACTACATCCGAGATGTTAGGTTCCCTTGGGTTAGGATATATAACGTTATAGACGTATATAATGTCCCCACCGAGAAGTACGGGTTGACACGACCGCGATTTTGTAAAACATTACTAGCGACGGTCTAGATGGGTTAGGTTGGGTTATATTACGATATAGACGTATATAATGTGCCCACCGAGAAGTAGGGGCCGACCCGACAGGAATGTTGGAAATTCTACATCTGACATTTTAGGTTCCGTTAGGTTAGGATATACAAAAGTTATAGACGTATATAATGTCCCCACCGAGAAGTACGGGCAGACACGACCGGGATTTTGTAAAACATTACCAGCGAGGGTCTAGATGGGTTAGGTTAGGTCATATTGCGATATAGACGTATATAATGTGCCCACCGAGAAGTAGGGGCCGACCCGCCAGGAATGTTGGAAAATACTACATCCGAGAAGTTAGGTTCCCTTGGGTTAGGATATATAACGTTATAGACGTATATAATGTCCCCACCGAGAAGTACGGGTCGACACGACCGGGATTTTGTAAAACATTATCAGCGACGGTCTAGATGGGTTAGGTTAGGTTATATTACGATATGGACGTATATAATGTGCCCACCGAGAAGTAGGGGCCGACACGACAGGAATGTTGGAAAATACTACATCCGAGATGTTAGGTTCCCTCAGGTTAGGATATATAATGTTATAGACGTATATAATGTCCCCACCGAGAAGTACGGGCAGACACGACCGGGAGTCTGTAAAGCATTACCAACGAGGGTCTAGATGGGTTAGGTTAGGTCATATTGCGATATAGACGTATATAATGTGCCCACCGAGAAGTAGGGGCCGACCCGCCAGGAATGTTGGAAAATACTACATCCGAGATGTTAGGTTCCCTTGGGTTAGGATATATAACGTTATAGACGTACATAATGTCCCCACCGAGAAGTACGGGTTGACACGACCGCGATTTTGTAAAACATTACTAGCGACGGTCTAGATGGGTTAGGTTGGGTTATATTACGATATAGACGTATATAATGTGCCCACCGAGAAGTAGGGGCCGACCCGACAGGAATGTTGGAAATTCTACATCTGACATTTTAGGTTCCGTTAGGTTAGGATATACAAAAGTTATAGACGTATATAATGTCCCCACCGAGAAGTACGGGCAGACACGACCGGGATTTTGTAAAACATTACCAGCGAGGGTCTAGATGGGTTAGGTTAGGTCATATTGCGATATAGACGTATATAATGTGCCCACCGAGAAGTAGGGGCCGACCCGCCAGGAATGTTGGAAAATACTACATCCGAGAAGTTAGGTTCCCTTGGGTTAGGATATATAACGTTATAGACGTATATAATGTCCCCACCGAGAAGTACGGGTCGACACGACCGGGATTTTGTAAAACATTATCAGCGACGGTCTAGATGGGTTAGGTTAGGTTATATTACGATATGGACGTATATAATGTGCCCACCGAGAAGTAGGGGCCGACACGACAGGAATGTTTGAAAATACTACATCCGAGATGTTTGGTTCCCTTAGGTTAGGATATATAACGTTATAGACGTATATAATGTTCCCACCGAGAAGTACGGGCAGACACGACCGGGAGTCTGTAAAGCATTACCAACGAGGGTCTAGATGGGTTAGGTTAGGTCATATTGCGATATAGACGTATATAATGTGCCCACCGAGAAGTAGGGGCCGACCCGCCAGGAATGTTGGAAAATACTACATCCGAGAAGTTAGGTTCCCTTGGGTTAGGATATATAACATTATAGACGTATATAATGTATCCACCGAGAAGTACGGGTCGACACGACAGGGATTTTGTAAAACATTACCAGCGACGGTCTAGATGGGTTAGGTTTGGTTATATTGCGATATAGACGTATATAATGTGCCCACCGAGAAGTAGGGGCAGACACGACCGGGATTTTGTAAAACATTACCAGCGAGGGTCTAGATGGGTTAGGTTAGGTCATATTGCGATATAGACGTATATAATGTGCCCACCGAGATGTAGGGGCCGACCCGCCAGGAATGTTGGAAAATACTACATCCGAGATGTTAGGTTCCCTTAGGTTAGGATATATAACGTTATAGACGTATATAATGTCCCCACCGAGAAGTACGGGCAGACACGACCGGGATTTTGTAAAACATTACCAGCGAGGGTCTAGATGGGTTAGGTTAGGTTATATTACGATATAGACGTATATAATGTGCCCACCGAGAAGCAGGGGCCGACCCGCCAGGAATGTTGGAAAATACTACATCCGAGATGTTAGGTTCCCTCAGGTTAGGATATATAATGTTATAGACGTATATAATGTCCCCACCGAGAAGTACGGGCAGACACGACCGGGAGTCTGTAAAGCATTACCAACGAGGGTCTAGATGGGTTAGGTTAGGTCATATTGCGATATAGACGTATATAATGTGCCCACCGAGAAGTAGGGGCCGGCCCGCCAGGAATGATGGAAAATACTACATCCGAGATGTTAGGTTCCCTTGGGTTAGGATATATAACATGATAGACGTAAATAATGTCCCCACCGAGAAGTACGGGCCGACACGACCGGGATTTTGTAAAACATTACCAGCGAGGGTCTAAATGGGTTAGGTTAGGTTATATTGCGATATAGACGTATATAATGTGCCCACCGAGAAGTAGGGGCAGACACGACCGGGATTTTGTAAAACATTACCAGCGAGGGTCTAGATGGGTTAGGTTAGGTCATATTGCGATATAGACGTATATAATGTGCCCACCGAGATGTAGGGGCCGACCCGCCAGGAATGTTGGAAAATACTACATCCGAGATGTTAGGTTCCCTTAGGTTAGGATATATAACGTTATAGACGTATATAATGTCCCCACCGAGAAGTACGGGCAGACACGACCGGGATTTTGTAAAACATTACCAGCGAGGGTCTAGATGGGTTAGGTTAGGTTATATTACGATATAGACGTATATAATGTGCCCACCGAGAAGTAGGGGCCGACCCGCCAGGAATGTTGGAAAATACTACATCCGAGATGTTAGGTTCCCTCAGGTTAGGATATATAATGTTATAGACGTATATAATGTCCCCACCGTGAAGTACGGGCAGACACGACCGGGAGTCTGTAAAGCATTACCAACGAGGGTCTAGATGGGTTAGGTTAGGTCATATTGCGATATAGACGTATATAATGTGCCCACCGAGAAGTAGGGGCCGACCCGACAGGAATGTTGGAAAATACTACATCCGAGATGTTAGGTTCCCTTAGGTTATGATATATAACGTTATAGACGTATATAATGTCCCCACCGAGAAGTACGGGCAGACACGACCGGGAGTCTGTAAAGCATTACCAACGAGGGTCTAGATGGGTTAGGTTAGGTCATATTGCGATATAGACGTATATAATGTGCCCACCGAGAAGTAGGGGCCGGCCCGCCAGGAATGATGGAAAATACTACATCCGAGATGTTAGGTTCCCTTGGGTTAGGATATATAACATGATAGACGTAAATAATGTCCCCACCGAGAAGTACGGGCCGACACGACCGGGATTTTGTAAAACATTACCAGCGAGGGTCTAGATGGGTTAGGTTAGGTTATATTGCGATATAGACGTATATAATGTGCCCACCGAGAAGTAGGGGCAGACACGACCGGGATTTTGTAAAACATTACCAGCGAGGGTCTAGATGGGTTAGGTTAGGTCATATTGCGATATAGACGTATATAATGTGCCCACCGAGATGTAGGGGCCGACCCGCCAGGAATGTTGGAAAATACTACATCCGAGATGTTAGGTTCCCTTAGGTTAGGATATATAACGTTATAGACGTATATAATGTCCCCACCGAGAAGTACGGGCAGACACGACCGGGATTTTGTAAAACATTACCAGCGAGGGTCTAGATGGGTTAGGTTAGGTTATATTACGATATGGACGTATATAATGTGCCCACTGAGAAGTAGGGGCCGACCCGACAGGAATGTTGGAAAATACTACATCCGAGATGTTAGGTTCCCTTAGGTTATGATATATAACGTTATAGACGTATATAATGTCCCCACCGAGAAGTACGGGCAGACACGACCGGGAGTCTGTAAAGCATTACCAACGAGGGTCTAGATGGGTTAGGTTAGGTCATATTGCGATATAGACGTATATAATGTGCCCACCGAGAAGTAGGGGCCGGCCCGCCAGGAATGATGGAAAATACTACATCCGAGATGTTAGGTTCCCTTGGGTTAGGATATATAACATGATAGACGTAAATAATGTCCCCACCGAGAAGTACGGGCCGACACGACCGGGATTTTGTAAAACATTACCAGCGAGGGTCTAGATGGGTTAGGTTAGGTTATATTGCGATATAGACGTATATAATGTGCCCACCGAGAAGTAGGGGCAGACACGACCGGGATTTTGTAAAACATTACCAGCGAGGGTCTAGATGGGTTAGGTTAGGTCATATTGCGATATAGACGTATATAATGTGCCCACCGAGATGTAGGGGCCGACCCGCCAGGAATGTTGGAAAATACTACATCCGAGATGTTAGGTTCCCTTAGGTTAGGATATATAACGTTATAGACGTATATAATGTCCCCACCGAGAAGTACGGGCAGACACGACCGGGATTTTGTAAAACATTACCAGCGAGGGTCTAGATGGGTTAGGTTAGGTTATATTACGATATAGACGTATATAATGTGCCCACCGAGAAGCAGGGGCCGACCCGCCAGGAATGTTGGAAAATACTACATCCGAGATGTTAGGTTCCCTCAGGTTAGGATATATAATGTTATAGACGTATATAATGTCCCCACCGTGAAGTACGGGCAGACACGACCGGGAGTCTGTAAAGCATTACCAACGAGGGTCTAGATGGGTTAGGTTAGGTCATATTGCGATATAGACGTATATAATGTGCCCACCGAGAAGTAGGGGCCGGCCCGCCAGGAATGATGGAAAATACTACATCCGAGATGTTAGGTTCCCTTGGGTTAGGATATATAACATGATAGACGTAAATAATGTCCCCACCGAGAAGTACGGGCCGACACGACCGGGATTTTGTAAAACATTACCAGCGAGGGTCTAGGTGGGTTAGGTTAGGTTATATTGCGATATAGACGTATATAATGTGCCCACCGAGAAGTAGGGGCCGGCCCGCCAGGAATGATGGAAAATACTACATCCGAGATGTTAGGTTCCCTTGGGTTAGGATATATAACGTTATAGACGTAAATAATGTCCCCACCGAGAAGTACGGGTCGACACGACAGGGATTTTGTAAAACATTACCAGCGACGGTCTAGATGGGTTAGGTTAGGTTATATTGCGATATAGACGTATATAATGTGCCCACCGAGAAGTAGGGGCAGACACGACCGGGATTTTGTAAAACATTACCAGCGAGGGTCTAGATGGGTTAGGTTAGGTCATATTGCGATATAGACGTATATAATGTGCCCACCGAGAAGTAGGGGCCGACCCGCCAGGAATGTTGGAAAATACTACATCCGAGATGTTAGGTTCCCTTAGGTTAGGATATATAACGTTATAGACGTATATAATGTCCCCACCGAGAAGTACGGGCAGACACGACCGGGAGTCTGTAAAGCATTACCAACGAGGGTCTAGATGGGTTAGGTTAGGTTATATTACGATATGGACGTATATAATGTGCCCACCGAGAAGTAGGGGCCGACCCGCCAGCAATGTTGGGAAATACTACATCCGAGATGTTAGGTTCCCTTAGGTTAGGATATATAACGTTATAGACGTATATAATGTCCCCACCGAGAAGTACGGGCCCACACGACCGGAATTTTGTAAAGCATTACCAGCGAGGGTCTTGATGGGTTAGGTTAGGTTATATTACGATATGGACGTATATAATGTGCCCACCGAGAAGTAGGGGCCGACCCGACAGGAATGTTGGAAAATACTACATCCGAGATGTTAGGTTCCCTTAGGTTATGATATATAACGTTATAGACGTATATAATGTCCCCACCGAGAAGTACGGGCAGACACGACCGGGAGTCTGTAAAGCATTACCAACGATGGTCTAGATGGGTTAGGTTAGGTCATATTGCGATATAGACGTATATAATGTGCCCACCGAGAAGTAGGGGCCGACCCGCCAGGAATGTTGGAAAATACTACATCCGAGAAGTTAGGTTCCCTTGGGTTAGGATATATAACGTTATAGACGTATATAATGTCCCCACCGAGAAGTACGGGCAGACACGACCGGGAGTCTGTAAAGCATTACCAACGATGGTCTAGATGGGTTAGGTTAGGTCATATTGTGATATAGACGTATATAATGTGCCCACCGAGAAGTAGGGGCCGACCCGCCAGGAATGTTGGAAAATACTACATCCGAGAAGTTAGGTTCCCTTGGGTTAGGATATATAACGTTATAGACGTATATAATGTCCCCACCGAGAAGTACGGGTCGACACGACCGGGATTTTGTAAAACATTACCAGCGACGGTCTAGATGGGTTAGGTTAGGTTATATTGCGATATAGACGTATATAATGTGCCCACCGAGAAGTAGGGGCCGGCCCGCCAGGAATGATGGAAAATACTACATCCGAGATGTTAGGTTCCCTTGGGTTAGGATATATAACGTTATAGACGTAAATAATGTCCCCACCGAGAAGTACGGGTCGACACGACCGGGATTTTGTAAAATATTACCAGCGACGGTATAGATGGGTTAGGCTAGGTTATATTGCGATATAGACGTATATAATGTGCCCACCGAGAAGTAGGGGCAGACACGACCGGGATTTTGTAAAACATTACCAGCGAGGGTCTAGATGGGTTAGGTTAGGTCATATTGCGATATAGACGTATATAATGTGCCCACCGAGAAGTAGGGGCCGACCCGCCAGGAATGTTGGAAAATACTACATCCGAGATGTTAGGTTCCCTTAGGTTAGGATATAAAACGATATAGACATATATAATGTCGCCACGGCAAAGTACGGGCCGACACGACCGGAATTTTGTAAAACATTACCAGCGAGGGTCTAGATGCGTTAGGTTAGGTTATGTTGCGATATAGACGTATAGAATGTGCCCACCGAGAAGTAGGGGCCGGCCCGCCAGGAATGATGGAAAATACTACATCCGAGATGTTAGGTTCCCTTGGGTTAGGATATATAATGTTACAGACGTATATAATGTCCCCACCGAGAAGTACGGGCAGACACGACCGGGAGTCTGTAAAGCATTACCAACGAGGGTCTAGATGGGTTAGGTTAGGCCATATTGCGATATAGACGTATATAATGTGCCCACCGAGAAGTAGGGGCCGACCCGCCAGGAATGTTGGAAAATACTACATCCGAGATGTTAGGTTCCCTTAGGTTAGGATATATAACGTTATAGACGTATATAATGTCCCCACCGAGAAGTACGGGCAGACACGACCGGGATTTTGTAAAACATTACCAGCGAGGGTCTAGATGGGTTAGGTTAGGTTATATTACGATATAGACGTATATAATGTGCCCACCGAGAAGCAGGGGCCGACCCGCCAGGAATGTTGGAAAATACTACATCCGAGATGTTAGGTTCCCTCAGGTTAGGATATATAATGTTATAGACGTATATAATGTCCCCACCGAGAAGTACGGGCAGACACGACCGGGAGTCTGTAAAGCATTACCAACGAGGGTCTAGATGGGTTAGGTTAGGTCATATTGCGATATAGACGTATATAATGTGCCCACCGAGAAGTAGGGGCCGGCCCGCCAGGAATGATGGAAAATACTACATCCGAGATGTTAGGTTCCCTTGGGTTAGGATATATAACATGATAGACGTAAATAATGTCCCCACCGAGAAGTACGGGCCGACACGACCGGGATTTTGTAAAACATTACCAGCGAGGGTCTAGGTGGGTTAGGTTAGGTTATATTGCGATATAGACGTATATAATGTGCCCACCGAGAAGTAGGGGCCGGCCCGCCAGGAATGATGAAAAATACTACATCCGAGATGTTAGGTTCCCTTGGGTTAGGATGTATAACGTTATAGACGTAAATAATGTCCCCACCGAGAAGTACGGGCCGACACGACCGGGATGTTGTAAAACATTACCAGCGGGGGTCTAGGTGGGTTAGGTTAGGTTATATTACGATATAGACGTATATAATGTGCCCACCGAGAAGTAGGGGCCGACCCGCCAGGAATGTTGGAAAATACTACATCCGAGGTGTTAGGTGCCCTCAGGTTAGGATATATAATGTTATAGACGTATATAATGTCCCCACGGCAAAGTACGGGCCGACACGACCGGGATTTTGTAAAACATTACCAGCGAGGCTCTAGATGGGTTAGGTTAGGTTATATTACGATATAAACGTATATAATGTGCCCACCGAGAAGTAGGGGCCGACCCGGCAGCAATGTTGGGAAATACTACATCCGAGATGTTAGGTTCCCTTAGGTTAGGATATATAACGTTATAGACGTATATAATGTCCCCACCGAGAAGTACGGGCCCACACGACCGGAATTTTGTAAAGCATTACCAGCGAGGGTCTTGATGGGTTAGGTTAGGTTATATTACGATATGGTCGTATATAATGCGCCCACCGAGAAGTAGGGGCTGGCCCGCCAGGAATGTTGGAAAATACTACATCCGAGATGTTAGGTTCCCTTAGGTTAGGATATATAACGATATAGACGTATATAATGTCCCCACCGAGAAGTACGGGCCGACACGACCGGGATTTTGTAAAACATTACCAGCGAGGGTCTAGATGGGTTAGGTTAGGTTATATTGCGATATAGACGTATATAATGTGCCCACCGAGAAGTAGGGGCCGAACCGCCAGGAATGTTGGAAAATACTACATCCGAGATGTTAGGTTCCCTTGGGTTAGGGTATATAACGTTATAGACGTATATAATGTCCCCACCGAGAAGTACGGGTTGACACGACCGGGATTTTGTAAAACATTACCAGTGAGTGTCTAGATGGGTTAGGTTAGGTTATATAACGATATGGACGTATATAATGTGCCCACCGAGAAGTAGGGACCGACCCGACAGGAATGTTGGAAAATACTACATCCGAGATGTTAGGTTCCCTTAGGTTAGGATATATACGGTTATAGACGTATATAATGTTCCCACCGAGAAGTACGGGCAGACACGACCGGGAGTCTGTAAAGCATTACCAGCGAGGGTCTAGATGGGTTAGGTTAGGTCATATTGCGATATAGACGTATATAATGTGCCCACCGAGAAGTAGGGGCCGGCCCGCCAGGAATGATGGAAAATACTACATCCGAGATGTTAGGTTCCCTTGGGTTAGGATATATAACATGATAGACGTAAATAATGTCCCCACCGAGAAGTACGGGCCGACACGACCGGGATTTTGTAAAACATTACCAGCGAGGGTCTAGGTGGGTTAGGTTAGGTTATGTTGCGATATAGACGTATATAATGTGCCCACCGAGAAGTAGGGGCCGGCCCGCCAGGAATGATGGAAAATACTACATCCGAGATGTTAGGTTCCCTTGGGTTAGGATATATAATGTTATAGACGTATATAATGTCCCCACCGAGAAGTACGGGCAGACACGACCGGGAGTCTGTAAAGCATTACCAACGAGGGTCTAGATGGGTTAGGTAGGTCATATTGCGATATAGACGTATATAATGTGCCCACCGAGAAGTAGGGGCCGGCCCGCCAGGAATGATGGAAAATACTACATCCGAGATGTTAGGTTCCCTTGGGTTAGGATATATAACATTATAGACGTAAATAATGTCCCCACCGAGAAGTACGGGCCGACACGACCGGGATTTTGTAAAACATTACCAGCGAGGGTCTAGGTGGGTTAGGTTAGGTTATATTGCGATATAGACGTATATAATGTGCCCACCGAGAAGTAGGGGCCGGCCCGCCAGGAATGATGGAAAATACTACATCCGAGATGTTAGGTTCCCTTGGGTTAGGATATATAACGTTATAGACGTAAATAATGTCCCCACCGAGAAGTACGGGCCGACACGACCGGGATTTTGTAAAACATTACCAGCGACGGTCTAGATGGGTTAGGTTAGGTTATATTGCGATATAGACGTATATAATGTGCCCACCGAGAAGTAGGGGCAGACACGACCGGGATTTTGTAAAACATTACCAGCGAGGGTCTAGATGGGTTAGGTTAGGTCATATTGCGATATAGACGTATATAATGTGCCCACCGAGATGCAGGGGCCGACCCGCCAGGAATGTTGGAAAATACTACATCCGAGATGTTAGGTTCCCTTAGGTTAGGATATATAACGTTATAGACGTATATAATGTCCCCACCGAGAAGTACGGGGAGACACGACCGGGATTTTGTAAAACATTACCAGCGAGGGTCTAGATGGGATAGGTTAGGTTATATTACGATATAGACGTATATAATGTGCCCACCGAGAAGCAGGGGCCGACCCGCCAGGAATGTTGGAAAATACTACATCCGAGATGTTAGGTTCCCTCAGGTTAGGATATATAATGTTATAGACGTATATAATGTCCCCACCGAGAAGTACGGGCAGACACGACCGGGAGTCTGTAAAGCATTACCAACGAGGGTCTAGATGGGTTAGGTTAGGTCATATTGCGATATAGACGTATATAATGTGCCCACCGAGAAGTAGGGGCCGGCCCGCCAGGAATGATGGAAAATACTACATCCGAGATGTTAGGTTCCCTTGGGTTAGGATATATAACATGATAGACGTAAATAATGTCCCCACCGAGAAGTACGGGCCGACACGACCGGGATTTTGTAAAACATTACCAGCGAGGGTCTAGGTGGGTTAGGTTAGGTTATATTGCGATATAGACGTATATAATGTGCCCACCGAGAAGTAGGGGCCGGCCCGCCAGGAATGATGAAAAATACTACATCCGAGATGTTAGGTTCCCTTGGGTTAGGATATATAACGTTATAGACGTAAATAATGTCCCCACCGAGAAGTACGGGCCGACACGACCGGGATTTTGTAAAACATTACCAGCGAGGGTCTAGGTGGGTTAGGTTAGGTTATATTACGATATAGACGTATATAATGTGCCCACCGAGAAGTAGGGGCCGACCCGCCAGGAATGTTGGAAAATACTACATCCGAGGTGTTAGGTGCCCTCAGGTTAGGATATATAATGTTATAGACGTATATAATGTCCCCACGGCAAAGTACGGGCCGACACGACCGGGATTTTGTAAAACATTACCAGCGAGGGTCTAGATGGGTTAGGTTAGGTTATATTACGATATAAACGTATATAATGTGCCCACCGAGAAGTAGGGGCCGACCCGGCAGCAATGTTGGGAAATACTACATCCGAGATGTTAGGTTCCCTTAGGTTAGGACATATAACGTTATAGACGTATATAATGTCCCCACCGAGAAGTACGGGCCCACACGACCGGAATTTTGTAAAGCATTACCAGCGAGGGTCTTGATGGGTTAGGTTAGGTTATATTACGATATGGTCGTATATAATGCGCCCACCGAGAAGTAGGGGCTGGCCCGCCAGGAATGTTGGAAAATACTACATCCGAGATGTTAGGTTCCCTTAGGTTAGGATATATAACGATATAGACGTATATAATGTCCCCACCGAGAAGTACGGGCCGACACGACCGGGATTTTGTAAAACATTACCAGCGAGGGTCTAGATGGGTTAGGTTAGGTTATATTGCGATATAGACGTATATAATGTGCCCACCGAGAAGTAGGGGCCGAACCGCCAGGAATGTTGGAAAATACTACATCCGAGATGTTAGGTTCCCTTGGGTTAGGGTATATAACGTTATAGACGTATATAATGTCCCCACCGAGAAGTACGGGTTGACACGACCGGGATTTTGTAAAACATTACCAGCGACGGTCTAGATGGGTTAGGTTGGGTTATATTACGATATAGACGTATATAATGTGCCCACCAAGAAGTAGGGGCCGACCCGCCAGAAATGTTGGAAAATACTACATCCGAGATGTTAGGTTCCCTTAATTTAGGATATAAAACGATATAGACATATATAATGTCCCCACGGCAAAGTACGGGCCGACACGACCGGAATTTTGTAAAACATTACCAGCGAGTGTCTAGATGGGTTAGGTTAGGTTATATAACGATATGGACGCATATAATGTGCCCACCGAGAAGTAGGGACCGACCCGACAGGAATGTTGGAAAATACTACATCCGAGATGTTAGATTCCCTTAGGTTAGGATATATAAGGTTATAGACGTATATAATGTTCCCACCGAGAAGTACGGGCAGACACGACCGGGAGTCTGTAAAGCATTACCAGCGAGGGTCTAGATGGGTTAGGTTAGGTCATATTGCGATATAGACGTATATAATGTGCCCACCGAGAAGTAGGGGCCGACCCGCCAGGAATGTTGGAAAATACTACATCCGAGAAGTTAGGTTCCCTTGGGTTAGGATATATAACGTTATAGACGTATATAATGTCCCCACCGAGAAGTACGGGCAGACACGACCGGGATTTTGTAAAACATTACCAGCGAGGGTCTAGATGGGTTAGGTTAGGTCATAGTGCGATATAGACGTATATAATGTGCCCACCGAGAAGTAGGGGCCGACCCGCCAGGAATGTTGGAAAATACTACATCCGAGATGTTAGGTTCCCTCAGGTTAGGATATATAATGTTATAGACGTATATAATGTCCCCACCGAGAAGTACGGGCAGACACGACCGGGAGTCTGTAAAGCATTACCAACGAGGGTCTAGATGGGTTAGGTTAGGTCATAGTGCGATATAGACGTATATAATGTGCCCACCGAGAAGTAGGGGCCGACCCGCCAGGAATGTTGGAAAATACTACATCCGAGATGTTAGGTTCCCTTAGGTTAGGATATATAAGGTTATAGACGTATATAATGTTCCCACCGAGAAGTACGGGCAGACACGACCGGGAGACTGTAAAGCATTACCAGCGAGGGTCTAGATGGGTTAGGTTAGGTCATATTGCGATATAGACGTATATAATGTGCCCACCGAGATGTAGGGGCCGACCCGCCAGGAATGTTGGAAAATACTACATCCGAGATGTTAGGTTCCCTTAGGTTAGGATATATAACGTTATAGACGTATATAATGTCCCCACCGAGAAGTACGGGGAGACACGACCGGGATTTTGTAAAACATTACCAGCGAGGGTCTAGATGGGTTAGGTTAGGTTATATTACGATATAGACGTATATAATGTGCCCACCGAGAAGCAGGGGCCGACCCGCCAGGAATGTTGGAAAATACTACATCCGAGATGTTAGGTTCCCTCAGGTTAGGATATATAATGTTATAGACGTATATAATGTCCCCACCGAGAAGTACGGGCAGACACGACCGGGAGTCTGTAAAGCATTACCAACGAGGGTCTAGATGGGTTAGGTTAGGTCATATTGCGATATAGACGTATATAATGTGCCCACCGAGAAGTAGGGGCCGGCCCGCCAGGAATGATGGAAAATACTACATCCGAGATGTTAGGTTCCCTTGGGTTAGGATATATAACATGATAGACGTAAATAATGTCCCCACCGAGAAGTACGGGCCGACACGACCGGGATTTTGTAAAACATTACCAGCGAGGGTCTAGGTGGGTTAGGTTAGGTTATATTGCGATATAGACGTATATAATGTGCCCACCGAGAAGTAGGGGCCGGCCCGCCAGGAATGATGAAAAATACTACATCCGAGATGTTAGGTTCCCTTGGGTTAGGATATATAACGTTATAGACGTAAATAATGTCCCCACCGAGAAGTACGGGCCGACACGACCGGGATTTTGTAAAACATTACCAGCGAGGGTCTAGGTGGGTTAGGTTAGGTTATATTACGATATAGACGTATATAATGTGCCCACCGAGAAGTAGGGGCCGACCCGCCAGGAATGTTGGAAAATACTACATCCGAGGTGTTAGGTGCCCTCAGGTTAGGATATATAATGTTATAGACGTATATAATGTCCCCACGGCAAAGTACGGGCCGACACGACCGGGATTTTGTAAAACATTACCAGCGAGGGTCTAGATGGGTTAGGTTAGGTTATATTACGATATAAACGTATATAATGTGCCCACCGAGAAGTAGGGGCCGACCCGGCAGCAATGTTGGGAAATACTACATCCGAGATGTTAGGTTCCCTTAGGTTAGGATATATAACGTTATAGACGTATATAATGTCCCCACCGAGAAGTACGGGCCCACACGACCGGAATTTTGTAAAGCATTACCAGCGAGGGTCTTGATGGGTTAGGTTAGGTTATATTACGATATGGTCGTATATAATGCGCCCACCGAGAAGTAGGGCCTGGCCCGCCAGGAATGTTGGAAAATACTACATCCGAGATGTTAGGTTCCCTTAGGTTAGGATATATAACGATATAGACGTATATAATGTCCCCACCGAGAAGTACGGGCCGACACGACCGGGATTTTGTAAAACATTACCAGCGAGGGTCTAGATGGGTTAGGTTAGGTTATATTGCGATATAGACGTATATAATGTGCCCACCGAGAAGTAGGGGCCGAACCGCCAGGAATGTTGGAAAATACTACATCCGAGATGTTAGGTTCCCTTGGGTTAGGGTATATAACGTTATAGACGTATATAATGTCCCCACCGAGAAGTACGGGTTGACACGACCGGGATTTTGTAAAACATTACCAGCGACGGTCTAGATGGGTTAGGTTGGGTTATATTACGATATAGACGTATATAATGTGCCCACCAAGAAGTAGGGGCCGACCCGCCAGAAATGTTGGAAAATACTACATCCGAGATGTTAGGTTCCCTTAATTTAGGATATAAAACGATATAGACATATATAATGTCCCCACGGCAAAGTACGGGCCGACACGACCGGAATTTTGTAAAACATTACCAGCGAGTGTCTAGATGGGTTAGGTTAGGTTATATAACGATATGGACGCATATAATGTGCCCACCGAGAAGTAGGGACCGACCCGACAGGAATGTTGGAAAATACTACATCCGAGATGTTAGATTCCCTTAGGTTAGGATATATAAGGTTATAGACGTATATAATGTTCCCACCGAGAAGTACGGGCAGACACGACCGGGAGACTGTAAAGCATTACCAGCGAGGGTCTAGATGGGTTAGGTTAGGTCATATTGCGATATAGACGTATATAATGTGCCCACCGAGATGTAGGGGCCGACCCGCCAGGAATGTTGGAAAATACTACATCCGAGATGTTAGGTTCCCTTAGGTTAGGATATATAACGTTATAGACGTATATAATGTCCCCACCGAGAAGTACGGGGAGACACGACCGGGATTTTGTAAAACATTACCAGCGAGGGTCTAGATGGGTTAGGTTAGGTTATATTACGATATAGACGTATATAATGTGCCCACCGAGAAGCAGGGGCCGACCCGCCAGGAATGTTGGAAAATACTACATCCGAGATGTTAGGTTCCCTCCGGTTAGGATATATAATGTTATAGACGTATATAATGTCCCCACCGAGAAGTACGGGCAGACACGACCGGGAGTCTGTAAAGCATTACCAACGAGGGTCTAGATGGGTTAGGTTAGGTCATATTGCGATATAGACGTATATAATGTGCCCACCGAGAAGTAGGGGCCGGCCCGCCAGGAATGATGGAAAATACTACATCCGAGATGTTAGGTTCCCTTGGGTTAGGATATATAACATGATAGACGTAAATAATGTCCCCACCGAGAAGTACGGGCCGACACGACCGGGATTTTGTAAAACATTACCAGCGAGGGTCTAGGTGGGTTAGGTTAGGTTATATTGCGATATAGACGTATATAATGTGCCCACCGAGAAGTAGGGGCCGGCCCGCCAGGAATGATGAAAAATACTACATCCGAGATGTTAGGTTCCCTTGGGTTAGGATATATAACGTTATAGACGTAAATAATGTCCCCACCGAGAAGTACGGGCCGACACGACCGGGATTTTGTAAAACATTACCAGCGAGGGTCTAGGTGGGTTAGGTTAGGTTATATTACGATATAGACGTATATAATGTGCCCACCGAGAAGTAGGGGCCGACCCGCCAGGAATGTTGGAAAATACTACATCCGAGGTGTTAGGTGCCCTCAGGTTAGGATATATAATGTTATAGACGTATATAATGTCCCCACCGAGAAGTACGGGTTGACACGACCGGGATTTTGTAAAACATTACCAGCGACGGTCTAGATGGGTTAGGTTGGGTTATATTACGATATAGACGTATATAATGTGCCCACCAAGAAGTAGGGGCCGACCCGCCAGAAATGTTGGAAAATACTACATCCGAGATGTTAGGTTCCCTTAATTTAGGATATAAAACGATATAGACATATATAATGTCCCCACGGCAAAGTACGGGCCGACACGACCGGAATTTTGTAAAACATTACCAGCGAGTGTCTAGATGGGTTAGGTTAGGTTATATAACGATATGGACGCATATAATGTGCCCACCGAGAAGTAGGGACCGACCCGACAGGAATGTTGGAAAATACTACATCCGAGATGTTAGATTCCCTTAGGTTAGGATATATAAGGTTATAGACGTATATAATGTTCCCACCGAGAAGTACGGGCAGACACGACCGGGAGTCTGTAAAGCATTACCAGCGAGGGTCTAGATGGGTTAGGTTAGGTCATATTGCGATATAGACGTATATAATGTGCCCACCGAGAAGTAGGGGCCGGCCCGCCAGGAATGTTGGAAAATACTACATCCGAGAAGTTAGGTTCCCTTGGGTTAGGATATATAACGTTATAGACGTATATAATGTCCCCACCGAGAAGTACGGGCAGACACGACCGGGATTTTGTAAAACATTACCAGCGAGGGTCTAGATGGGTTAGGTTAGGTCATAGTGCGATATAGACGTATATAATGTGCCCACCGAGAAGTAGGGGCCGACCCGCCAGGAATGTTGGAAAATACTACATCCGAGATGTTAGGTTCCCTCAGGTTAGGATATATAATGTTATAGACGTATATAATGTCCCCACCGAGAAGTACGGGCAGACACGACCGGGAGTCTGTAAAGCATTACCAACGAGGGTCTAGATGGGTTAGGTTAGGTCATAGTGCGATATAGACGTATATAATGTGCCCACCGAGAAGTAGGGGCCGACCCGCCAGGAATGTTGGAAAATACTACATCCGAGATGTTAGGTTCCCTTAGGTTAGGATATATAAGGTTATAGACGTATATAATGTTCCCACCGAGAAGTACGGGCAGACACGACCGGGAGACTGTAAAGCATTACCAGCGAGGGTCTAGATGGGTTAGGTTAGGTCATATTGCGATATAGACGTATATAATGTGCCCACCGAGAAGTAGGGGCCGGCCCGCCAGGAATGATGGAAAATACTACATCCGAGATGTTAGGTTCCCTTGGGTTAGGATATATTACATGATAGACGTAAATAATGTCCCCACCGAGAAGTACGGGCCGACACGACCGGGATTTTGTAAAACATTACCAGCGAGGGTCTAGGTGGGTTAGGTTAGGTTATGTTGCGATATAGACGTATATAATGTGCCCACCGAGAAGTAGGGGCCGGCCCGCCAGGAATGATGGAAAATACTACATCCGAGATGTTAGGTTCCCTTGGGTTAGGATATATAATGTTATAGACGTATATAATGTCCCCACCGAGAAGTACGGGCAGACACGACCGGGAGTCTGTAAAGCATTACCAACGAGGGTCTAGATGGGTTAGGTTAGGTCATATTGCGATATAGACGTATATAATGTGCCCACCGAGAAGTAGGGGCCGGCCCGCCAGGAATGATGGAAAATACTACATCCGAGATGTTAGGTTCCCTTGGGTTAGGATATATTACATGATAGACGTAAATAATGTCCCCACCGAGAAGTACGGGCCGACACGACCGGGATTTTGTAAAACATTACCAGCGAGGGTCTAGGTGGGTTAGGTTAGGTTATGTTGCGATATAGACGTATATAATGTGCCCACCGAGAAGTAGGGGCCGGCCCGCCAGGAATGATGGAAAATACTACATCCGAGATGTTAGGTTCCCTTGGGTTAGGATATATAATGTTATAGACGTATATAATGTCCCCACCGAGAAGTACGGGCAGACACGACCGGGAGTCTGTAAAGCATTACCAACGAGGGTCTAGATGGGTTAGGTTAGGTCATATTGCGATATAGACGTATATAATGTGCCCACCGAGAAGTAGGGGCCGGCCCGCCAGGAATGATGGAAAATACTACATCCGAGATGTTAGGTTCCCTTGGGTTAGGATATATAACATTATAGACGTAAATAATGTCCCCACCGAGAAGTACGGGCCGACACGACCGGGATTTTGTAAAACATTACCAGCGAGGGTCTAGGTGGGTTAGGTTAGGTTATATTGCGATATAGACGTATATAATGTGCCCACCGAGAAGTAGGGGCCGGCCCGCCAGGAATGATGGAAAATACTACATCCGAGATGTTAGGTTCCCTTGGGTTAGGATATATAACGTTATAGACGTAAATAATGTCCCCACCGAGAAGTACGGGCCGACACGACCGGGATTTTGTAAAACATTACCAGCGACGGTCTAGATGGGTTAGGTTAGGTTATATTGCGATATAGACGTATATAATGTGCCCACCGAGAAGTAGGGGCAGACACGACCGGGATTTTGTAAAACATTACCAGCGAGGGTCTAGATGGGTTAGGTTAGGTCATATTGCGATATAGACGTATATAATGTGCCCACCGAGATGTAGGGGCCGACCCGCCAGGAATGTTGGAAAATACTACATCCGAGATGTTAGGTTCCCTTAGGTTAGGATATATAACGTTATAGACGTATATAATGTCCCCACCGAGAAGTACGGGCAGACACGACCGGGATTTTGTAAAACATTACCAGCGAGGGTCTAGATGGGTTAGGTTAGGTTATATTACGATATAGACGTATATAATGTGCCCACCGAGAAGCAGGGGCCGACCCGCCAGGAATGTTGGAAAATACTACATCCGAGATGTTAGGTTCCCTCAGGTTAGGATATATAATGTTATAGACGTATATAATGTCCCCACCGAGAAGTACGGGCAGACACGACCGGGAGTCTGTAAAGCATTACCAACGAGGGTCTAGATGGGTTAGGTTAGGTCATATTGCGATATAGACGTATATAATGTGCCCACCGAGAAGTAGGGGCCGGCCCGCCAGGAATGATGGAAAATACTACATCCGAGATGTTAGGTTCCCTTGGGTTAGGATATATAACATGATAGACGTAAATAATGTCCCCACCGAGAAGTACGGGCCGACACGACCGGGATTTTGTAAAACATTACCAGCGAGGGTCTAGGTGGGTTAGGTTAGGTTATATTGCGATATAGACGTATATAATGTGCCCACCGAGAAGTAGGGGCCGGCCCGCCAGGAATGATGGAAAATACTACATCCGAGATGTTAGGTTCCCTCAGGTTAGGATATATAATGTTATAGACGTATATAATGTCCCCACCGAGAAGTACGGGCAGACACGACCGGGAGTCTGTAAAGCATTACCAACGAGGGTCTAGATGGGTTAGGTTAGGTCATATTGCGATATAGACGTATATAATGTGCCCACCGAGAAGTAGGGGCCGGCCCGCCAGGAATGATGGAAAATACTACATCCGAGATGTTAGGTTCCCTTGGGTTAGGATATATAACATGATAGACGTAAATAATGTCCCCACCGAGAAGTACGGGCCGACACGACCGGGATTTTGTAAAACATTACCAGCGAGGGTCTAGGTGGGTTAGGTTAGGTTATATTGCGATATAGACGTATATAATGTGCCCACCGAGAAGTAGGGGCCGGCCCGCCAGGAATGATGAAAAATACTACATCCGAGATGTTAGGTTCCCTTGGGTTAGGATATATAACGTTATAGACGTAAATAATGTCCCCACCGAGAAGTACGGGCCGACACGACCGGGATTTTGTAAAACATTACCAGCGAGGGTCTAGGTGGGTTAGGTTAGGTTATATTACGATATAGACGTATATAATGTGCCCACCGAGAAGTAGGGGCCGACCCGCCAGGAATGTTGGAAAATACTACATCCGAGGTGTTAGGTGCCCTCAGGTTAGGATATATAATGTTATAGACGTATATAATGTCCCCACGGCAAAGTACGGGCCGACACGACCGGGATTTTGTAAAACATTACCAGCGAGGGTCTAGATGGGTTAGGTTAGGTTATATTACGATATAAACGTATATAATGTGCCCACCGAGAAGTAGGGGCCGACCCGGCAGCAATGTTGGGAAATACTACATCCGAGATGTTAGGTTCCCTTAGGTTAGGATATATAACGTTATAGACGTATATAATGTCCCCACCGAGAAGTACGGGCCCACACGACCGGAATTTTGTAAAGCATTACCAGCGAGGGTCTTGATGGGTTAGGTTAGGTTATATTACGATATGGTCGTATATAATGCGCCCACCGAGAAGTAGGGCCTGGCCCGCCAGGAATGTTGGAAAATACTACATCCGAGATGTTAGGTTCCCTTAGGTTAGGATATATAACGATATAGACGTATATAATGTCCCCACCGAGAAGTACGGGCCGACACGACCGGGATTTTGTAAAACATTACCAGCGAGGGTCTAGATGGGTTAGGTTAGGTTATATTGCGATATAGACGTATATAATGTGCCCACCGAGAAGTAGGGGCCGAACCGCCAGGAATGTTGGAAAATACTACATCCGAGATGTTAGGTTCCCTTGGGTTAGGGTATATAACGTTATAGACGTATATAATGTCCCCACCGAGAAGTACGGGTTGACACGACCGGGATTTTGTAAAACATTACCAGCGACGGTCTAGATGGGTTAGGTTGGGTTATATTACGATATAGACGTATATAATGTGCCCACCAAGAAGTAGGGGCCGACCCGCCAGAAATGTTGGAAAATACTACATCCGAGATGTTAGGTTCCCTTAATTTAGGATATAAAACGATATAGACATATATAATGTCCCCACGGCAAAGTACGGGCCGACACGACCGGAATTTTGTAAAACATTACCAGCGAGTGTCTAGATGGGTTAGGTTAGGTTATATAACGATATGGACGCATATAATGTGCCCACCGAGAAGTAGGGACCGACCCGACAGGAATGTTGGAAAATACTACATCCGAGATGTTAGATTCCCTTAGGTTAGGATATATAAGGTTATAGACGTATATAATGTTCCCACCGAGAAGTACGGGCAGACACGACCGGGAGTCTGTAAAGCATTACCAGCGAGGGTCTAGATGGGTTAGGTTAGGTCATATTGCGATATAGACGTATATAATGTGCCCACCGAGAAGTAGGGGCCGACCCGCCAGGAATGTTGGAAAATACTACATCCGAGAAGTTAGGTTCCCTTGGGTTAGGATATATAACGTTATAGACGTATATAATGTCCCCACCGAGAAGTACGGGCAGACACGACCGGGAGTCTGTAAAGCATTACCAACGAGGGTCTAGATGGGTTAGGTTAGGTCATAGTGCGATATAGACGTATATAATGTGCCCACCGAGAAGTAGGGGCCGACCCGCCAGGAATGTTGGAAAATACTACATCCGAGATGTTAGGTTCCCTTAGGTTAGGATATATAAGGTTATAGACGTATATAATGTTCCCACCGAGAAGTACGGGCAGACACGACCGGGAGACTGTAAAGCATTACCAGCGAGGGTCTAGATGGGTTAGGTTAGGTCATATTGCGATATAGACGTATATAATGTGCCCACCGAGAAGTAGGGGCCGGCCCGCCAGGAATGATGGAAAATACTACATCCGAGATGTTAGGTTCCCTTGGGTTAGGATATATTACATGATAGACGTAAATAATGTCCCCACCGAGAAGTACGGGCCGACACGACCGGGATTTTGTAAAACATTACCAGCGAGGGTCTAGGTGGGTTAGGTTAGGTTATGTTGCGATATAGACGTATATAATGTGCCCACCGAGAAGTAGGGGCCGGCCCGCCAGGAATGATGGAAAATACTACATCCGAGATGTTAGGTTCCCTTGGGTTAGGATATATAATGTTATAGACGTATATAATGTCCCCACCGAGAAGTACGGGCAGACACGACCGGGAGTCTGTAAAGCATTACCAACGAGGGTCTAGATGGGTTAGGTTAGGTCATATTGCGATATAGACGTATATAATGTGCCCACCGAGAAGTAGGGGCCGGCCCGCCAGGAATGATGGAAAATACTACATCCGAGATGTTAGGTTCCCTTGGGTTAGGATATATTACATGATAGACGTAAATAATGTCCCCACCGAGAAGTACGGGCCGACACGACCGGGATTTTGTAAAACATTACCAGCGAGGGTCTAGGTGGGTTAGGTTAGGTTATGTTGCGATATAGACGTATATAATGTGCCCACCGAGAAGTAGGGGCCGGCCCGCCAGGAATGATGGAAAATACTACATCCGAGATGTTAGGTTCCCTTGGGTTAGGATATATAATGTTATAGACGTATATAATGTCCCCACCGAGAAGTACGGGCAGACACGACCGGGAGTCTGTAAAGCATTACCAACGAGGGTCTAGATGGGTTAGGTTAGGTCATATTGCGATATAGACGTATATAATGTGCCCACCGAGAAGTAGGGGCCGGCCCGCCAGGAATGATGGAAAATACTACATCCGAGATGTTAGGTTCCCTTGGGTTAGGATATATAACATTATAGACGTAAATAATGTCCCCACCGAGAAGTACGGGCCGACACGACCGGGATTTTGTAAAACATTACCAGCGACGGTCTAGATGGGTTAGGTTAGGTTATATTGCGATATAGACGTATATAATGTGCCCACCGAGAAGTAGGGGCAGACACGACCGGGATTTTGTAAAACATTACCAGCGAGGGTCTAGATGGGTTAGGTTAGGTCATATTGCGATATAGACGTATATAATGTGCCCACCGAGATGTAGGGGGCGACCCGCCAGGAATGTTGGAAAATACTACATCCGAGATGTTAGGTTCCCTTAGGTTAGGATATATAACGTTATAGACGTATATAATGTCCCCACCGAGAAGTACGGGCAGACACGACCGGGATTTTGTAAAACATTACCAGCGAGGGTCTAGATGGGTTAGGTTAGGTTATATTACGATATAGACGTATATAATGTGCCCACCGAGAAGCAGGGGCCGACCCGCCAGGAATGTTGGAAAATACTACATCCGAGATGTTAGGTTCCCTCAGGTTAGGATATATAATGTTATAGACGTATATAATGTCCCCACCGAGAAGTACGGGCAGACACGACCGGGAGTCTGTAAAGCATTACCAACGAGGGTCTAGATGGGTTAGGTTAGGTCATATTGCGATATAGACGTATATAATGTGCCCACCGAGAAGTAGGGGCCGGCCCGCCAGGAATGATGGAAAATACTACATCCGAGATGTTAGGTTCCCTTGGGTTAGGATATATAACATGATAGACGTAAATAATGTCCCCACCGAGAAGTACGGGCCGACACGACCGGGATTTTGTAAAACATTACCAGCGAGGGTCTAGGTGGGTTAGGTTAGGTTATATTGCGATATAGACGTATATAATGTGCCCACCGAGAAGTAGGGGCCGGCCCGCCAGGAATGATGGAAAATACTACATCCGAGATGTTAGGTTCCCTTGGGTTAGGATATATAACGTTATAGACGTAAATAATGTCCCCACCGAGAAGTACGGGCCGACACGACCGGGATTTTGTAAAACATTACCAGCGAGGGTCTAGGTGGGTTAGGTTAGGTTATATTACGATATAGACGTATATAATGTGCCCACCGAGAAGTAGGGGCCGACCCGCCAGGAATGTTGGAAAATACTACATCCGAGGTGTTAGGTGCCCTCAGGTTAGGATATATAATGTTATAGACGTATATAATGTCCCCACGGCAAAGTACGGGCCGACACGACCGGGATTTTGTAAAACATTACCAGCGAGGGTCTAGGTGGGTTAGGTTAGGTTATATTGCGATATAGGCGTATATAATGTGCCCACCGAGAAGTAGGGGCCGGCCCGCCAGGAATGATGGAAAATACTACATCCGAGATGTTAGGTTCCCTTGGGTTAGGATATATAACGTTATAGACGTAAATAATGTCCCCACCGAGAAGTACGGGCCGACACGACCGGGATTTTGTAAAACATTACCAGCGAGGGTCTAGGTGGGTTAGGTTAGGTTATATTGCGATATAGACGTATATAATGTGCCCACCGAGAAGTAGGGGCCGGCCCGCCAGGAATGATGGAAAATACTACATCCGAGATGTTAGGTTCCCTTGGGTTAGGATATATAACGTTATAGACGTAAATAATGTCCCCACCGAGAAGTACGGGCCGACACGACCGGGATTTTGTAAAACATTACCAGCGAGGGTCTAGGTGGGTTAGGTTAGGTTATGTTGCGATATAGACGTATATAATGTGCCCACCGAGAAGTAGGGGCCGGCCCGCCAGGAATGATGGAAAATACTACATCCGAGATGTTAGGTTCCCTTGGGTTAGGATATATAATGTTATAGACGTATATAATGTCCCCACCGAGAAGTACGGGCAGACACGACCGGGAGTCTGTAAAGCATTACCAACGAGGGTCTAGATGGGTTAGGTTAGGTCATATTGCGATATAGACGTATATAATGTGCCCACCGAGAAGTAGGGGCCGGCCCGCCAGGAATGATGGAAAATACTACATCCGAGATGTTAGGTTCCCTTGGGTTAGGATATATAACATTATAGACGTAAATAATGTCCCCACCGAGAAGTACGGGCCGACACGACCGGGATTTTGTAAAACATTACCAGCGAGGGTCTAGGTGGGTTAGGTTAGGTTATATTGCGATATAGACGTATATAATGTGCCCACCGAGAAGTAGGGGCCGGCCCGCCAGGAATGATGGAAAATACTACATCCGAGATGTTAGGTTCCCTTGGGTTAGGATATATAACGTTATAGACGTAAATAATGTCCCCACCGAGAAGTACGGGCCGACACGACCGGGATTTTGTAAAACATTACCAGCGACGGTCTAGATGGGTTAGGTTAGGTTATATTGCGATATAGACGTATATAATGTGCCCACCGAGAAGTAGGGGCAGACACGACCGGGATTTTGTAAAACATTACCAGCGAGGGTCTAGATGGGTTAGGTTAGGTCATATTGCGATATAGACGTATATAATGTGCCCACCGAGATGTAGGGGCCGACCCGCCAGGAATGTTGGAAAATACTACATCCGAGATGTTAGGTTCCCTTAGGTTAGGATATATAACGTTATAGACGTATATAATGTCCCCACCGAGAAGTACGGGCAGACACGACCGGGATTTTGTAAAACATTACCAGCGAGGGTCTAGATGGGTTAGGTTAGGTTATATTACGATATAGACGTATATAATGTGCCCACCGAGAAGCAGGGGCCGACCCGCCAGGAATGTTGGAAAATACTACATCCGAGATGTTAGGTTCCCTCAGGTTAGGATATATAATGTTATAGACGTATATAATGTCCCCACCGAGAAGTACGGGCAGACACGACCGGGAGTCTGTAAAGCATTACCAACGAGGGTCTAGATGGGTTAGGTTAGGTCATATTGCGATATAGACGTATATAATGTGCCCACCGAGAAGTAGGGGCCGGCCCGCCAGGAATGATGGAAAATACTACATCCGAGATGTTAGGTTCCCTTGGGTTAGGATATATAACATGATAGACGTAAATAATGTCCCCACCGAGAAGTACGGGCCGACACGACCGGAATTTTGTAAAACATTACCAGCGAGGGTCTAGGTGGGTTAGGTTAGGTTATATTGCGATATAGACGTATATAATGTGCCCACCGAGAAGTAGGGGCCGGCCCGCCAGGAATGATGGAAAATACTACATCCGAGATGTTAGGTTCCCTTGGGTTAGGATATATAACGTTATAGACGTAAATAATGTCCCCACCGAGAAGTACGGGCCGACACGACCGGGATTTTGTAAAACATTACCAGCGAGGGTCTAGGTGGGTTAGGTTAGGTTATATTACGATATAGACGTATATAATGTGCCCACCGAGAAGTAGGGGCCGACCCGCCAGGAATGTTGGAAAATACTACATCCGAGGTGTTAGGTGCCCTCAGGTTAGGATATATAATGTTATAGACGTATATAATGTCCCCACGGCAAAGTACGGGCCGACACGACCGGGATTTTGTAAAACATTACCAGCGAGGGTCTAGGTGGGTTAGGTTAGGTTATATTGCGATATAGACGTATATAATGTGCCCACCGAGAAGTAGGGGCCGGCCCGCCAGGAATGATGGAAAATACTACATCCGAGATGTTAGGTTCCCTTGGGTTAGGATATATAACGTTATAGACGTAAATAATGTCCCCACCGAGAAGTACGGGCCGACACGACCGGGATTTTGTAAAACATTACCAGCGAGGGTCTAGGTGGGTTAGGTTAGGTTATATTGCGATATAGACGTATATAATGTGCCCACCGAGAAGTAGGGGCCGGCCCGCCAGGAATGATGGAAAATACTACATCCGAGATGTTAGGTTCCCTTGGGTTAGGATATATAACGTTATAGACGTAAATAATGTCCCCACCGAGAAGTAACGGCCGAAACGACCGGGATTTTGTAAAACATTACCAGCGAGGGTCTAGGTGGGTTAGGTTAGGTTATATTACGATATAGACGTATATAATGTGCCCACCGAGAAGTAGGGGCCGACCCGCCAGGAATGTTGGAAAATACTACATCCGAGGTGTTAGGTGCCCTCAGGTTAGGATATATAATGTTATAGACGTATATAATGTCCCCACGGCAAAGTACGGGCCGACACGACCGGGATTTTGTAAAACATTACCAGCGAGGGTCTAGATGGGTTAGGTTAGGTTATATTACGATATAGACGTATATAATATGCCCACCGAGAAGTAGGGGCCGACCCGGCAGCAATGTTGGGAAATACTACATCCGAGATGTTAGGTTCCCTTGGGTTAGGGTATATAACGTTATAGACGTATATAATGTCCCCACCGAGAAGTACGGGTTGACACGACCGGGATTTTGTAAAACATTACCAGCGACGGTCTAGATGGGTTAGGTTGGGTTATATTACGATATAGACGTATATAATGTGCCCACCAAGAAGTAGGGGCCGACCCGCCAGAAATGTTGGAAAATACTACATCCGAGATGTTAGGTTCCCTTAATTTATAATATAAAACGATATAGACATATATAATGTCCCCACGGCAAAGTACGGGCCGACACGACCGGAATTTTGTAAAACATTACCAGCGAGTGTCTAGATGGGTTAGGTTATGTTATATAACGATATGGACGTATATAATGTGCCCACCGAGAAGTAGGGACCGACCCGACAGGAATGTTGGAAAATACTACATCCGAGATGTTAGGTTCCCTTAGGTTAGGATATATAAGGTTATAGACGTATATAATGTTCCCACCGAGAAGTACGGGCAGACACGACCGGGAGTCTGTAAAGCATTACCAGCGAGGGTCTAGATGGGTTAGGTTAGGTCATATTGCGATATAGACGTATATAATGTGCCCACCGAGAAGTAGGGGCCGGCCCGCCAGGAATGATGGAAAATACTACATCCGAGATGTTAGGTTCCCTTGGGTTAGGATATATAACATGATAGACGTAAATAATGTCCCCACCGAGATGTACGGGCCGACACGACCGGGATTTTGTAAAACATTACCAGCGAGGGTCTAGGTGGGTTAGGTTAGGTTATGTTGCGATATAGACGTATATAATGTGCCCACCGAGAAGTAGGGGCCGGCCCGCCAGGAATGATGGAAAATACTACATCCGAGATGTTAGGTTCCCTTGGGTTAGGATATATAATGTTATAGACGTATATAATGTCCCCACCGAGAAGTACGGGCAGACACGACCGGGAGTCTGTAAAGCATTACCAACGAGGGTCTAGATGGGTTAGCTTAGGTCATATTGCGATATAGACGTATATAATGTGCCCACCGAGAAGTAGGGGCCGGCCCGCCAGGAATGATGGAAAATACTACATCCGAGATGTTAGGTTCCCTTGGGTTAGGATATATAACATTATAGACGTAAATAATGTCCCCACCGAGAAGTACGGGCCGACACGACCGGGATTTTGTAAAACATTACCCGCGAGGGTCTAGGTGGGTTAGGTTAGGTTATATTGCGATATAGACGTATATAATGTGCCCACCGAGAAGTAGGGGCCGGCCCGCCAGGAATGATGGAAAATACTACATCCGAGATGTTAGGTTCCCTTGGGTTAGGATATATAACGTTATAGACGTAAATAATGTCCCCACCGAGAAGTACGGCCCGACACGACCGGGATTTTGTAAAACATTACCAGCGACGGTCTAGATGGGTTAGGTTAGGTTATATTGCGATATAGACGTATATAATGTGCCCACCGAGAAGTAGGGGCAGACACGACCGGGATTTTGTAAAACATTACCAGCGAGGGTCTAGATGGGTTAGGTTAGGTTATATTACGACATAGACGTATATAATGTGCCCACCGAGAAGCAGGGGCCGACCCGCCAGGAATGTTGGAAAATACTACATCCGAGATGTTAGGTTCCCTCAGGTTAGGATATATAATGTTATAGACGTATATAATGTCCCCACCGAGAAGTACGGGCAGACACGACCGGGATTTTGTAAAACATTACCAGCGAGGGTCTAGATGGGTTAGGTTAGGTCATAGTGCGATATAGACGTATATAATGTGCCCACCGAGAAGTAGGGGCCGACCCGCCAGGAATGTTGGAAAATACTACATCCGAGATGTTAGGTTCCCTCAGGTTAGGATATATAAGGTTATAGACGTATATAATGTTCCCACCGAGAAGTACGGGCAGACACGACCGGGAGACTGTAAAGCATTACCAGCGAGGGTCTAGATGGGTTAGGTTAGGTCATATTGCGATATAGACGTATATAATGTGCCCACCGAGAAGTAGGGGCCGGCCCGCCAGGAATGATGGAAAATACTACATCCGAGATGTTAGGTTCCCTTGGGTTAGGATATATAACATGATAGACGTAAATAATGTCCCCACCGAGAAGTACGGGCCGACACGACCGGGATTTTGTAAAACATTACCAGCGAGGGTCTAGGTGGGTTAGGTTAGGTTATGTTGCGATATAGACGTATATAATGTGCCCACCGAGAAGTAGGGGCCGGCCCGCCAGGAATGATGGAAAATACTACATCCGAGATGTTAGGTTCCCTTGGGTTAGGATATATAATGTTATAGACGTATATAATGTCCCCACCGAGAAGTACGGGCAGACACGACCGGGAGTCTGTAAAGCATTACCAACGAGGGTCTAGATGGGTTAGGTTAGGTCATATTGCGATATAGACGTATATAATGTGCCCACCGAGAAGTAGGGGCCGGCCCGCCAGGAATGATGGAAAATACTACATCCGACATGTTAGGTTCCCTTGGGTTAGGATATATAACATTATAGACGTAAATAATGTCCCCACCGAGAAGTACGGGCCGACACGACCGGGATTTGGTAAAACATTACCAGCGAGGGTCTAGGTGGGTTAGGTTAGGTTATGTTGCGATATAGACGCGCTATCTCAGAGTACCGAGAAGTAGGGGCCGGCCCGCCAGGAATGATGGAAAATACTACATCCGAGATGTTAGGTTCCCTTGGGTTAGGATATATAATGTTATAGACGTATATAATGTCCCCACCGAGAAGTACGGGCAGACACGACCGGGAGTCTGTAAAGCATTACCAACGAGGGTCTAGATGGGTTAGGTAGGTCATATTGCGATATAGAAGTATATAATGTGCCCACCGAGAAGTAGGGGCCGGCCCGCCAGGAATGATGGAAAATACTACATCCGAGATGTTAGGTTCCCTTGGGTTAGGATATATAACATTATAGACGTAAATAATGTCCCCACCGAGAAGTACGGGCCGACACGACCGGGATTTTGTAAAACATTACCAGCGAGGGTCTAGGTGGGTTAGGTTAGGTTATATTGCGATATAGACGTATATAATGTGCCCACCGAGAAGTAGGGGCCGGCCCGCCAGGAATGATGGAAAATACTACATCCGAGATGTTAGGTTCCCTTGGGTTAGGATATATAACGTTATAGACGTAAATAATGTCCCCACCGAGAAGTACGGGCCGACACGACCGGGATTTTGTAAAACATTACCAGCGACGGTCTAGATGGGTTAGGTTAGGTTATATTGCGATATAGACGTATATAATGTGCCCACCGAGAAGTAGGGGCAGACACGACCGGGATTTTGTAAAACATTACCAGCGAGGGTCTAGATGGGTTAGGTTAGGTCATATTGCGATATAGACGTATATAATGTGCCCACCGAGATGTAGGGGCCGACCCGCCAGGAATGTTGGAAAATACTACATCCGAGATGTTAGGTTCCCTTAGGTTAGGATATATAACGTTATAGACGTATATAATGTCCCCACCGAGAAGTACGGGCAGACACGACCGGGATTTTGTAAAACATTACCAGCGAGGGTCTAGATGGGTTAGGTTAGGTTATATTACGATATAGACGTATATAATGTGCCCACCGAGAAGCAGGGGCCGACCCGCCAGGAATGTTGGAAAATACTACATCCGAGATGTTAGGTTCCCTCAGGTTAGGATATATAATGTTATAGACGTATATAATGTCCCCACCGAGAAGTACGGGCAGACACGACCGGGAGTCTGTAAAGCATTACCAACGAGGGTCTAGATGGGTTAGGTTAGGTCATATTGCGATATAGACGTATATAATGTGCCCACCGAGAAGTAGGGGCCGGCCCGCCAGGAATGATGGAAAATACTACATCCGAGATGTTAGGTTCCCTTGGGTTAGGATATATAACATGATAGACGTAAATAATGTCCCCACCGAGAAGTACGGGCCGACACGACCGGGATTTTGTAAAACATTACCAGCGAGGGTCTAGGTGGGTTAGGTTAGGTTATATTGCGATATAGACGTATATAATGTGCCCACCGAGAAGTAGGGGCCGGCCCGCCAGGAATGATGGAAAATACTACATCCGAGATGTTAGGTTCCCTTGGGTTAGGATATATAACGTTATAGACGTAAATAATGTCCCCACCGAGAAGTACGGGCCGACACGACCGGGATTTTGTAAAACATTACCAGCGAGGGTCTAGGTGGGTTAGGTTAGGTTATATTACGATATAGACGTATATAATGTGCCCACCGAGAAGTAGGGGCCGACCCGCCAGGAATGTTGGAAAATACTACATCCGAGGTGTTAGGTGCCCTCAGGTTAGGATATATAATGTTATAGACGTATATAATGTCCCCACGGCAAAGTACGGGCCGACACGACCGGGATTTTGTAAAACATTACCAGCGAGGGTCTAGGTGGGTTAGGTTAGGTTATATTGCGATATAGACGTATATAATGTGCCCACCGAGAAGTAGGGGCCGGCCCGCCAGGAATGATGGAAAATACTACATCCGAGATGTTAGGTTCCCTTGGGTTAGGATATATAACGTTATAGACGTAAATAATGTCCCCACCGAGAAGTACGGGCCGACACGACCGGGATTTTGTAAAACATTACCAGCGAGGGTCTAGGTGGGTTAGGTTAGGTTATATTGCGATATAGACGTATATAATGTGCCCACCGAGAAGTAGGGGCCGGCCCGCCAGGAATGATGGAAAATACTACATCCGAGATGTTAGGTTCCCTTGGGTTAGGATATATAACGTTATAGACGTAAATAATGTCCCCACCGAGAAGTAACGGCCGAAACGACCGGGATTTTGTAAAACATTACCAGCGAGGGTCTAGATGGGTTAGGTTAGGTTATATTACGATATAGACGTATATAATGTGCCCACCGAGAAGCAGGGGCCGACCCGCCAGGAATGTTGGAAAATACTACATCCGAGATGTTAGGTTCCCTCAGGTTAGGATATATAATGTTATAGACGTATATAATGTCCCCACCGAGAAGTACGGGCAGACACGACCGGGAGTCTGTAAAGCATTACCAACGAGGGTCTAGATGGGTTAGGTTAGGTCATATTGCGATATAGACGTATATAATGTGCCCACCGAGAAGTAGGGGCCGGCCCGCCAGGAATGATGGAAAATACTACATCCGAGATGTTAGGTTCCCTTGGGTTAGGATATATAACATGATAGACGTAAATAATGTCCCCACCGAGAAGTACGGGCCGACACGACCGGGATTTTGTAAAACATTACCAGCGAGGGTCTAGGTGGGTTAGGTTAGGTTATATTGCGATATAGACGTATATAATGTGCCCACCGAGAAGTAGGGGCCGGCCCGCCAGGAATGATGGAAAATACTACATCCGAGATGTTAGGTTCCCTTGGGTTAGGATATATAACGATATAGACGTATATAATGTCCCCACCGAGAAGTACGGGCCGACACGACCGGGATTTTGTAAAACATTACCAGCGAGGGTCCAGATGGGTTAGGTTAGGTTATATTGCGATATAGACGTATATAATGTGCCCACCGAGAAGTAGGGGCCGAACCGCCAGGAATGTTGGAAAATACTACATCCGAGATGTTAGGTTCCCTTGGGTTAGGGTATATAACGTTATAGACGTATATAATGTCCCCACCGAGAAGTACGGGTTGACACGACCGGGATTTTGTAAAACATTACCAGCGACGGTCTAGATGGGTTAGGTTGGGTTATATTACGATATAGACGTATATAATGTGCCCACCAAGAAGTAGGGGCCGACCCGCCAGAAATGTTGGAAAATACTACATCCGAGATGTTAGGTTCCCTTAATTTATAATATAAAACGATATAGACATATATAATGTCCCCACGGCAAAGTACGGGCCGACACGACCGGAATTTTGTAAAACATTACCAGCGAGTGTCTAGATGGGTTAGGTTATGTTATATAACGATATGGACGTATATAATGTGCCCACCGAGAAGTAGGGACCGACCCGACAGGAATGTTGGAAAATACTACATCCGAGATGTTAGGTTCCCTTAGGTTAGGATATATAAGGTTATAGACGTATATAATGTTCCCACCGAGAAGTACGGGCAGACACGACCGGGAGTCTGTAAAGCATTACCAGCGAGGGTCTAGATGGGTTAGGTTAGGTCATATTGCGATATAGACGTATATAATGTGCCCACCGAGAAGTAGGGGCCGGCCCGCCAGGAATGATGGAAAATACTACATCCGAGATGTTAGGTTCCCTTGGGTTAGGATATATAACATGATAGACGTAAATAATGTCCCCACCGAGATGTACGGGCCGACACGACCGGGATTTTGTAAAACATTACCAGCGAGGGTCTAGGTGGGTTAGGTTAGGTTATGTTGCGATATAGACGTATATAATGTGCCCACCGAGAAGTAGGGGCCGGCCCGCCAGGAATGATGGAAAATACTACATCCGAGATGTTAGGTTCCCTTGGGTTAGGATATATAATGTTATAGACGTATATAATGTCCCCACCGAGAAGTACGGGCAGACACGACCGGGAGTCTGTAAAGCATTACCAACGAGGGTCTAGATGGGTTAGCTTAGGTCATATTGCGATATAGACGTATATAAATTGCCCACCGAGAAGTAGGGGCCGGCCCGCCAGGAATGATGGAAAATACTACATCCGAGATGTTAGGTTCCCTTGGGTTAGGATATATAACGTTATAGACGTAAATAATGTCCCCACCGAGAAGTAACGGCCGAAACGACCGGGATTTTGTAAAACATTACCAGCGAGGGTCTAGGTGGGTTAGGTTAGGTTATATTACGATATAGACGTATATAATGTGCCCACCGAGAAGTAGGGGCCGACCCGCCAGGAATGTTGGAAAATACTACATCCGAGGTGTTAGGTGCCCTCAGGTTAGGATATATAATGTTATAGACGTATATAATGTCCCCACGGCAAAGTACGGGCCGACACGACCGGGATTTTGTAAAACATTACCAGCGAGGGTCTAGATGGGTTAGGTTAGGTTATATTACGATATAGACGTATATAATATGCCCACCGAGAAGTAGGGGCCGACCCGGCAGCAATGTTGGGAAATACTACATCCGAGATGTTAGGTTCCCTTGGGTTAGGGTATATAACGTTATAGACGTATATAATGTCCCCACCGAGAAGTACGGGTTGACACGACCGGGATTTTGTAAAACATTACCAGCGACGGTCTAGATGGGTTAGGTTGGGTTATATTACGATATAGACGTATATAATGTGCCCACCAAGAAGTAGGGGCCGACCCGCCAGAAATGTTGGAAAATACTACATCCGAGATGTTAGGTTCCCTTAATTTATAATATAAAACGATATAGACATATATAATGTCCCCACGGCAAAGTACGGGCCGACACGACCGGAATTTTGTAAAACATTACCAGCGAGTGTCTAGATGGGTTAGGTTATGTTATATAACGATATGGACGTATATAATGTGCCCACCGAGAAGTAGGGACCGACCCGACAGGAATGTTGGAAAATACTACATCCGAGATGTTAGGTTCCCTTAGGTTAGGATATATAAGGTTATAGACGTATATAATGTTCCCACCGAGAAGTACGGGCAGACACGACCGGGAGTCTGTAAAGCATTACCAGCGAGGGTCTAGATGGGTTAGGTTAGGTCATATTGCGATATAGACGTATATAATGTGCCCACCGAGAAGTAGGGGCCGGCCCGCCAGGAATGATGGAAAATACTACATCCGAGATGTTAGGTTCCCTTGGGTTAGGATATATAACATGATAGACGTAAATAATGTCCCCACCGAGATGTACGGGCCGACACGACCGGGATTTTGTAAAACATTACCAGCGAGGGTCTAGGTGGGTTAGGTTAGGTTATGTTGCGATATAGACGTATATAATGTGCCCACCGAGAAGTAGGGGCCGGCCCGCCAGGAATGATGGAAAATACTACATCCGAGATGTTAGGTTCCCTTGGGTTAGGATATATAATGTTATAGACGTATATAATGTCCCCACCGAGAAGTACGGGCAGACACGACCGGGAGTCTGTAAAGCATTACCAACGAGGGTCTAGATGGGTTAGCTTAGGTCATATTGCGATATAGACGTATATAATGTGCCCACCGAGAAGTAGGGGCCGGCCCGCCAGGAATGATGGAAAATACTACATCCGAGATGTTAGGTTCCCTTGGGTTAGGATATATAACATTATAGACGTAAATAATGTCCCCACCGAGAAGTACGGGCCGACACGACCGGGATTTTGTAAAACATTACCCGCGAGGGTCTAGGTGGGTTAGGTTAGGTTATATTGCGATATAGACGTATATAATGTGCCCACCGAGAAGTAGGGGCCGGCCCGCCAGGAATGATGGAAAATACTACATCCGAGATGTTAGGTTCCCTTGGGTTAGGATATATAACGTTATAGACGTAAATAATGTCCCCACCGAGAAGTACGGCCCGACACGACCGGGATTTTGTAAAACATTACCAGCGACGGTCTAGATGGGTTAGGTTAGGTTATATTGCGATATAGACGTATATAATGTGCCCACCGAGAAGTAGGGGCAGACACGACCGGGATTTTGTAAAACATTACCAGCGAGGGTCTAGATGGGTTAGGTTAGGTTATATTACGACATAGACGTATATAATGTGCCCACCGAGAAGCAGGGGCCGACCCGCCAGGAATGTTGGAAAATACTACATCCGAGATGTTAGGTTCCCTCAGGTTAGGATATATAATGTTATAGACGTATATAATGTCCCCACCGAGAAGTACGGGCAGACACGACCGGGATTTTGTAAAACATTACCAGCGAGGGTCTAGATGGGTTAGGTTAGGTCATAGTGCGATATAGACGTCTATAATGTGCCCACCGAGAAGTAGGGGCCGACCCGCCAGGAATGTTGGAAAATACTACATCCGAGATGTTAGGTTCCCTCAGGTTAGGATATATAATGTTATAGACGTATATAATGTCCCCACCGAGAAGTACGGGCAGACACGACCGGGAGTCTGTAAAGCATTACCAACGAGGGTCTAGATGGGTTAGGTTAGGTCATAGTGCGATATAGACGTATATAATGTGCCCACCGAGAAGTAGGGGCCGACCCGCCAGGAATGTTGGAAAATACTACATCCGAGATGTTAGGTTCCCTTAGGTTAGGATATATAAGGTTATAGACGTATATAATGTTCCCACCGAGAAGTACGGGCAGACACGACCGGGAGACTGTAAAGCATTACCAGCGAGGGTCTAGATGGGTTAGGTTAGGTCATATTGCGATATAGACGTATATAATGTGCCCACCGAGAAGTAGGGGCCGGCCCGCCAGGAATGATGGAAAATACTACATCCGAGATGTTAGGTTCCCTTGGGTTAGGATATATAACATGATAGACGTAAATAATGTCCCCACCGAGAAGTACGGGCCGACACGACCGGGATTTTGTAAAACATTACCAGCGAGGGTCTAGGTGGGTTAGGTTAGGTTATGTTGCGATATAGACGTATATAATGTGCCCACCGAGAAGTAGGGGCCGGCCCGCCAGGAATGATGGAAAATACTACATCCGAGATGTTAGGTTCCCTTGGGTTAGGATATATAATGTTATAGACGTATATAATGTCCCCACCGAGAAGTACGGGCAGACACGACCGGGAGTCTGTAAAGCATTACCAACGAGGGTCTAGATGGGTTAGGTTAGGTCATATTGCGATATAGACGTATATAATGTGCCCACCGAGAAGTAGGGGCCGGCCCGCCAGGAATGATGGAAAATACTACATCCGACATGTTAGGTTCCCTTGGGTTAGGATATATAACATTATAGACGTAAATAATGTCCCCACCGAGAAGTACGGGCCGACACGACCGGGATTTGGTAAAACATTACCAGCGAGGGTCTAGGTGGGTTAGGTTAGGTTATGTTGCGATATAGACGTATATAATGTGCCCACCGAGAAGTAGGGGCCGGCCCGCCAGGAATGATGGAAAATACTACATCCGAGATGTTAGGTTCCCTTGGGTTAGGATATATAATGTTATAGACGTATATAATGTCCCCACCGAGAAGTACGGGCAGACACGACCGGGAGTCTGTAAAGCATTACCAACGAGGGTCTAGATGGGTTAGGTTAGGTCATATTGCGATATAGAAGTATATAATGTGCCCACCGAGAAGTAGGGGCCGGCCCGCCAGGAATGATGGAAAATACTACATCCGAGATGTTAGGTTCCCTTGGGTTAGGATATATAACATTATAGACGTAAATAATGTCCCCACCGAGAAGTACGGGCCGACACGACCGGGATTTTGTAAAACATTACCAGCGAGGGTCTAGGTGGGTTAGGTTAGGTTATATTGCGATATAGACGTATATAATGTGCCCACCGAGAAGTAGGGGCCGGCCCGCCAGGAATGATGGAAAATACTACATCCGAGATGTTAGGTTCCCTTGGGTTAGGATATATAACGTTATAGACGTAAATAATGTCCCCACCGAGAAGTACGGGCCGACACGACCGGGATTTTGTAAAACATTACCAGCGACGGTCTAGATGGGTTAGGTTAGGTTATATTGCGATATAGACGTATATAATGTGCCCACCGAGAAGTAGGGGCAGACACGACCGGGATTTTGTAAAACATTACCAGCGAGGGTCTAGATGGGTTAGGTTAGGTCATATTGCGATATAGACGTATATAATGTGCCCACCGAGATGTAGGGGCCGACCCGCCAGGAATGTTGGAAAATACTACATCCGAGATGTTAGGTTCCCTTAGGTTAGGATATATAACGTTATAGACGTATATAATGTCCCCACCGAGAAGTACGGGCAGACACGACCGGGATTTTGTAAAACATTACCAGCGAGGGTCTAGATGGGTTAGGTTAGGTTATATTACGATATAGACGTATATAATGTGCCCACCGAGAAGCAGGGGCCGACCCGCCAGGAATGTTGGAAAATACTACATCCGAGATGTTAGGTTCCCTCAGGTTAGGATATATAATGTTATAGACGTATATAATGTCCCCACCGAGAAGTACGGGCAGACACGACCGGGAGTCTGTAAAGCATTACCAACGAGGGTCTAGATGGGTTAGGTTAGGTCATATTGCGATATAGACGTATATAATGTGCCCACCGAGAAGTAGGGGCCGGCCCGCCAGGAATGATGGAAAATACTACATCCGAGATGTTAGGTTCCCTTGGGTTAGGATATATAACATGATAGACGTAAATAATGTCCCCACCGAGAAGTACGGGCCGACACGACCGGGATTTTGTAAAACATTACCAGCGAGGGTCTAGGTGGGTTAGGTTAGGTTATATTGCGATATAGACGTATATAATGTGCCCACCGAGAAGTAGGGGCCGGCCCGCCAGGAATGATGGAAAATACTACATCCGAGATGTTAGGTTCCCTTGGGTTAGGATATATAACGTTATAGACGTAAATAATGTCCCCACCGAGAAGTACGGGCCGACACGACCGGGATTTTGTAAAACATTACCAGCGAGGGTCTAGGTGGGTTAGGTTAGGTTATATTACGATATAGACGTATATAATGTGCCCACCGAGAAGTAGGGGCCGACCCGCCAGGAATGTTGGAAAATACTACATCCGAGGTGTTAGGTGCCCTCAGGTTAGGATATATAATGTTATAGACGTATATAATGTCCCCACGGCAAAGTACGGGCCGACACGACCGGGATTTTGTAAAACATTACCAGCGAGGGTCTAGGTGGGTTAGGTTAGGTTATATTGCGATATAGACGTATATAATGTGCCCACCGAGAAGTAGGGGCCGGCCCGCCAGGAATGATGGAAAATACTACATCCGAGATGTTAGGTTCCCTTGGGTTAGGATATATAACGTTATAGACGTAAATAATGTCCCCACCGAGAAGTACGGGCCGACACGACCGGGATTTTGTAAAACATTACCAGCGAGGGTCTAGGTGGGTTAGGTTAGGTTATATTGCGATATAGACGTATATAATGTGCCCACCGAGAAGTAGGGGCCGGCCCGCCAGGAATGATGGAAAATACTACATCCGAGATGTTAGGTTCCCTTGGGTTAGGATATATAACGTTATAGACGTAAATAATGTCCCCACCGAGAAGTAACGGCCGAAACGACCGGGATTTTGTAAAACATTACCAGCGAGGGTCTAGATGGGTTAGGTTAGGTTATATTACGATATAGACGTATATAATGTGCCCACCGAGAAGCAGGGGCCGACCCGCCAGGAATGTTGGAAAATACTACATCCGAGATGTTAGGTTCCCTCAGGTTAGGATATATAATGTTATAGACGTATATAATGTCCCCACCGAGAAGTACGGGCAGACACGACCGGGAGTCTGTAAAGCATTACCAACGAGGGTCTAGATGGGTTAGGTTAGGTCATATTGCGATATAGACGTATATAATGTGCCCACCGAGAAGTAGGGGCCGGCCCGCCAGGAATGATGGAAAATACTACATCCGAGATGTTAGGTTCCCTTGGGTTAGGATATATAACATGATAGACGTAAATAATGTCCCCACCGAGAAGTACGGGCCGACACGACCGGGATTTTGTAAAACATTACCAGCGAGGGTCTAGGTGGGTTAGGTTAGGTTATATTGCGATATAGACGTATATAATGTGCCCACCGAGAAGTAGGGGCCGGCCCGCCAGGAATGATGGAAAATACTACATCCGAGATGTTAGGTTCCCTTGGGTTAGGATATATAACGATATAGACGTATATAATGTCCCCACCGAGAAGTACGGGCCGACACGACCGGGATTTTGTAAAACATTACCAGCGAGGGTCCAGATGGGTTAGGTTAGGTTATATTGCGATATAGACGTATATAATGTGCCCACCGAGAAGTAGGGGCCGAACCGCCAGGAATGTTGGAAAATACTACATCCGAGATGTTAGGTTCCCTTGGGTTAGGGTATATAACGTTATAGACGTATATAATGTCCCCACCGAGAAGTACGGGTTGACACGACCGGGATTTTGTAAAACATTACCAGCGACGGTCTAGATGGGTTAGGTTGGGTTATATTACGATATAGACGTATATAATGTGCCCACCAAGAAGTAGGGGCCGACCCGCCAGAAATGTTGGAAAATACTACATCCGAGATGTTAGGTTCCCTTAATTTATAATATAAAACGATATAGACATATATAATGTCCCCACGGCAAAGTAC
>CAXAJV010000459.1:15000-23199 GCA_963969225.1 Xylocopa violacea | reverse complement strand
ACGCGCTATCTCAGAGTCCCATATGTGGGCGAGCGTCCCAACGGTGACGTTGGTGACCATTTATCCGAGTTTTTACTCGGTTAATTGTACCTTCCTTGCATCGATTCTAATCTTTACGCTCCGAGCTCTCGGAACGGACTCTAGAGATACATATTGAATTTTGGACGTACCAGATGTGTGTACGAAATGTCCATAATATGCTATACGCATGAAAGGTGTATATGGAGATAGATATACACCGATGATATACCAAACAAGTTCCTCAACAAAAAAAAATAAAAATGAGCATCCACTGAGTTGAGGAACGAAACAAAAAATAAAAAATAAGCATCCACTGAAGAAGGCAAAAGAATAAATGGTATATGTCATTTCGACACGATCTGTTACGAAACAGAGGAGTCTCTCGACGAACTTCCAAAAGGTGTCCCGTGTCGAATGCCCAGCGCGCACTTGGTACGCGCCAGCTCGCCTGAGGAGGGCGAGATACAAAAATATACTTCAGCGTGACACAATTGTACGCGCTTGCTCGTCTATGCCGAACAGCACGCTTCTCTGTACGCGCTATCATAATGCCCAGCGTGTGAGAGCGTGTGTAGTATCTCTGTTATAGTCAAATGGAGTGCCAAGAGGTACTACGCGTTCGCGCATTAGACGATAAAAGGTATTCTTTATATACATATTGAACAATACAGCGTGACCCGATTATAACCGCTTGCCATCGTCGTTGCCCAGCATGTTCTCGCAAGAGATGTTCGTGCTATAGACGATGGAGAAAAAAGGTGTACGATAAATCAGCGTGACGCAATTGTACGCGCTTCCTCGCCTTGATGACCAGCATGTTCTTCTGTACGCGCTATCTTATGCCCAGCGTGAAAGAGATGTCCGTGCTTTCGGCGATATTTGCCCAGCGTGAAATTGCATACGCGCTTTGCATCGTCGATGCCCAGCATGTTCTCTGTACGCGCTATCTTAATGCCCAGCGTGAAAGAGATGTCCGTGCTATAGACGATAAAGGTGCCGTACACCGATATAACAAGCGGTGACAAATCGTATACGCGCTTGCATCGTCGATGCCCAGCATGTTCTCGCAAGAGATGTCCGTGCTATAGACGATTAAAAGGTGACAATATGTATTCAATAAATGACAAAAATGTGCCCAAAAATATATAACCAGCGTGAAAATTGTATACGCGCTTGCTCGTCGATACCCGACAAGTCCTCGCAAGGGGATATGTCCGTGGTAAAGACGATGTATATTTTCAGCGCGAAGTGTATACGCGCTTACTCGACACGGTTCAGTTGGAAGGCGACTTGTGAAGTCGATTTTGGGAACGTACGATTTTTGGGAGTGTCTCATTCTCGAAAGAAAAGAAAAGAAAGGAAAAGGAGAGGAGGAAAAAATGCAATACCTCGGTATTATTGAACATATGTGCTAACCGAGGATGCATTTACGAAATACAAAAAATAAATTAATGTGCTCGAGCGAGGTCCGAAAGACCCGTCAGCCGCATCCACTGAACAAAACTATGACGAATATTGCGATATTCGAACGATATACATATATATATATTATTATTTCGTATCGTCGATCGGTGTCTCTAAGAGAACCGACGACGACTAAAAACACGTTGAGCAAACTACTCTTATAAGAGTTGATGATGATGGTGAAAAAGAGGAGGAGGAGAGAGAGAGAGAGACGACTCATGGTACGGTTCCCTGGTTGATCCTGCCAGTAGTCATATGCTTGTCTCAAAGATTAAGCCATGCATGTCTCAGTACATACCGAACTAAGGTGAAACCGCGAATGGCTCATTAAATCAGTTATGGTTTCTTAGATTGTACACGAAATTACTTGGATAACTGTGGTAATTCTAGAGCTAATACATGCAAATCAGAATTCCGACCAGAGATGGGAGGAATGCTTTTATTAGATCAAAACCAATCGGTGGCGTGCGGTTCGCCCGTGCGTCCATCGTTTGCTTTGGTGACTCTGAATAACCCACAGCTGATCGCACGGTCATTTAGTACCGGCGACGAATCTTTCAAATGTCTGCCTTATCACCTGTCGATGGTAGGTTCCGCGCCTACCATGGTTGTAACGGGTAACGGGGAATCAGGGTTCGATTCCGGAGAGGGAGCCTGAGAAACAGCTACCACATCCAAGGAAGGCAGCAGGCGCGCAAATTACCCACTCCCGGCACGGGGAGGTAGTGACGAAAAATAACGATACGGGACTCATCCGAGGCCCCGTAATCGGAATGAGTACACTTTAAATCCTTTAACGAGGATCAATTGGAGGGCAAGTCTGGTGCCAGCAGCCGCGGTAATTCCAGCTCCAATAGCGTATATTAAAGTTGTAGCGGTTAAAAAGCTCGTAGTTGAATCTGTGTGTCACAGTGTCGGTACGCGCTATCTCAGAGTCTGGCATTATGTGATACGTCCTACCGGTGGGCTTAGCTCCTCACGGGGCGGTCCAACAGACATCCCATCGCGGTGCTCTTCACTGAGTGTCGAGGTGGGCCGGTACGTTTACTTTGAATAAATTAGAGTGCTTAAAGCAGGCTATTTTCGCCTGAATACTATGTGCATGGAATAATGGAATAGGACCTCGGTTCTATTTTGTTGGTTTCCGGAACCCCGAGGTAATGATTAATAGGGACAGATGGGGGCATTCGTATTGCGACGTTAGAGGTGAAATTCTTGGATCGTCGCAAGACGGACTAAAGCGAAAGCATTTGCCAAAAATGTTTTCATTAATCAAGAACGAAAGTTAGAGGTTCGAAGGCGATCAGATACCGCCCTAGTTCTAACCATAAACGATGCCAACCAGCGATCCGCCGATGTTCCTCCGATGACTCGGCGGGCAGCTTCCGGGAAACCAAAGTTTTTGGGTTCCGGGGGAAGTATGGTTGCAAAGCTGAAACTTAAAGGAATTGACGGAAGGGCACCACCAGGAGTGGAGCCTGCGGCTTAATTTGACTCAACACGGGAAACCTCACCAGGCCCAGACACCGGAAGGATTGACAGATTGAGAGCTCTTTCTTGATTCGGTGGGTGGTGGTGCATGGCCGTTCTTAGTTGGTGGAGCGATTTGTCTGGTTAATTCCGATAACGAACGAGACTCTAGCCTGTTAAATAGACGTAAATTATGGTATCTCGAAGGCCCCCGGCTTCGGTCGGTGGGTTTTTACTACCAACGTACAAACAAATCTTCTTAGAGGGACAGGCGGCTTTTAGCCGCACGAGATTGAGCAATAACAGGTCTGTGATGCCCTTAGATGTTCTGGGCCGCACGCGCGCTACACTGAAGGAATCAGCGTGTTTTCCCTGACCGAAAGGCCCGGGTAACCCGTTTGAACCTCCTTCGTGCTAGGGATTGGGGCTTGCAATTATTCCCCATGAACGAGGAATTCCCAGTAAGCGCGAGTCATAAGCTCGCGTTGATTACGTCCCTGCCCTTTGTACACACCGCCCGTCGCTACTACCGATTGAATTATTTAGTGAGGTCTTCGGACTGGTGCGCGGCCAATGCCTCGGCATTGCCGATGTTATCGGGAAGATGACCAAACTTGATTATTTAGAGGAAGTAAAAGTCGTAACAAGGTTTCCGTAGGTGAACCTGCGGAAGGATCATTAACGAAAAAAGTCGTATTGAAATAAAAATTCCCTTGGAGGGAAGGATCAAACAAATACCAAAACCCAAACTTCGATCGCATATAATGCCCGGAACACGTCGGATTACGTGCGGAGGCCAGACCTCCCGTTCCGCGTTTCCGTGTCGGCATGGCAGCCGATCGAAGGGAGGGAAGAAGCGAGCCTCCGGGCTCGAGCGCGTAACCCAGAGGACGAACTGCGTGTCCAGTTCTCTCTCGATTTCGGGACGAGGAGTTACATACTGCATGCGTTACAAAACGCACACAGACAAAAGAAAAAAAAAAATAAAGTGCTCGCGCGTGGTCTTCGTGACCCGCGGCCGCATCCACTGATTTTGCTGTGTGAAATTTTTTTAAAGGTTGCCCGATGGCTTGTCAACGGCACCGAAAAAATTGAAATGACGAAATTAAAAAAATAAATAATGAGCTCGCGCGTGGTCTTCGTGACCCGCGGCCGCATCCACTGATTCGAAATAACACACAACAAAAAACCACGAACGTTGCATGAAACGCCGATATTGACGGCATGCAATCATATTACATCCACTGCTCGAAGTATGTAACTCACCTCGTGTCAGAGAGACCGAGACCGCTGTCCTCGAATCTGTGCGTAACCGCGGAGCTATTCGTTCCAAGGTAAAATTGTGCGAGTCCGAATGGATGAAACAAACGCAGAGCGTACACAAGGGGAAAAAGGACCGCACCGCGCGTTCTATCGTTCCTTTAGACGATCGTTTTTTTTTTTTTTCCGTTCAGAGGGGACGGATTCGTCGCGTCGAGCCTCGTTGTCGAGAGTCTGAGAAAAAAACCCGCCGTTGCGAGATCGAACAATTTTATGCTCGCTTCGTGTTGTCGGGTAAATGCAGACCGCTTCGAGGCCTGTACGACGACGAAGTCCCATCGAATCATTTCCCTGAACGAGAGAACGTCGTCGACCACGAATTTGAAGGATCGAGACGAGCGCGCGCGCGCGCGCGCCTCCTGTAAAAACAGTCGATCGTCGTACCGTTCCGTTCGGAGGGGACGATTCGTCGCCGCCAAGCCCCGTTGTCGAGAGTCTGGGTAAACCCCTGCCGTTGCGAGATCGAACAATTTTATGCTCGCTTCGCGTTGCCGGGCTAAACAGACCGCCTCGAGGGTGTACGGCGACGAGTCCCAACGAATCTTTACCCGAACGACGAACAACGATCGTCGTCGACCTCGAATTCTCGCAGGGTCGTGCCACCGCGACCGCTCTCTACGATCAGGTCGATCGTACCGTACCGTTTCGTTCGGAGGGGACGATTCGTCGCCGCCAAGCCTCGTTGTCGAGAGTCTGTGAAAACCCGTGCCGTTGCGAGCTCGAACAACTTTATGCTCGCTTCGTGTTGTCGGGTGAAACGGACCGCCTCGAGGCTGTGTACGACGGCGAGTCCCAACGAATCTTTACCCGAACGACGAACGTGTGTACCGTCGTCGACCTCGAATTCGTAGGATCGCGTCGCCCGCTCTTTTATACCAGTCGATCGTACCGTACCGTTTCGTTCGGAGGGGACGATTCGTCGCCGCCAAGCCTCGTTGTCGAGAGTCTGTGAAAACCCGTGCCGTTGCGAGATCGAACAATTTTATGCTCGCTTCGTGTCGCAGGTTAAATTGGACCGCTTCGAGGCTGCGCGCGCGGCGAGTCCCAACGAATCTTCACCCGAACGATGAACGTGTTGTACCGTCGTCGACCTCGAATTCGCAGGATCGTGTGTCGCCCGCTCTTTTATACCAGTCGATCGTACCGTACCGTTTCGTTCGGAGGGGACGATTCGTCGCCGCCAAGCCTCGTTGTCGAGAGTCTGTGAAAACCCGTGCCGTTGCGAGATCGAACAATTTTATGCTCGCTTCGTGTCGCAGGTTAAATTGGACCGCTTCGAGGCTGCGCGCGCGGCGAGTCCCAACGAATCTTCACCCGAACGATGAACGTGTACCGTCGTCGATCTCGAATTCGCAGGATCGTGTGTCGCCCGCTCTTTTATACCAGTCGATCGTACCGTACCGTTTCGTTCGGAGGGGACGATTCGTCGCCGCCAAGCCTCGTTGTTGAGTGTCTGAAAACCCGTTGCCGTTGCGAGATCGAACAATTTTATGCTCGCTTCGTGTCGCAGGTTAAATTGGACCGCTCAGAGGCTGCGCGTGCGGCGAGTCCCAACGAATCATTCACCCGAACGGACGCGCCGTCGTCGACTTCGATTTCTTTTAAGAGCGTGTGTCGCGCGTATCCTGTTTTAGTCGATCGTACCGTTCCGTTCGGAGGGGACGATTCGTCGCCGCCAAGCCTCGCTCTCATAGAGTCTATGAAAACCCGTTGCCGTTGCGAGATCGAACCATTTTATGCTCGCTTCGTGTCGCAGGTTAAATTGGACCGCTCAGAGGCTGCGCGTGCGGCGAGTCCCAACGAATCTTCACCCGAACGGACGCGCCGTCGTCGACTTCGAATTCCTTTAAGAGCGTGTGTCGCGCGTATCCTGTTTTAGTCGATCGTACCGTTCCGTTCGGAGGGGACGATTCGTCGCCGCCAAGCCTCGCTCTCATAGAGTCTATGAAAACCCGTTGCCGTTGCGAGATCGAACCATTTTATGCTCGCTTCGTGTCGCAGGTTAAATTGGACCGCTCAGAGGCTGCGCGTGCGGCGAGTCCCAACGAATCTTCACCCGAACGGACGCGCCGTCGTCGACTTCGAATTCCTTTAAGAGCGTGTGTCGCGCGTATCCTGTTTTAGTCGATCGTACCGTTCCGTTCGGAGGGGACGATTCGTCGCCGCCAAGCCTCGTTGTCGAGAGTCTGTGAAAACCCGTGCCGTTGCGAGATCGAACAATATTATGCTCGCTTCGCGTTGTCGGGTGAAACAGACCGCCTCGAGGCTGTGTACGACGGCGAGTCCCAACGAATCTTTACCCGAACGACGATCGTCGTCGACTTCGAATTCGTTAAGAGCGTGGTGTCGCGCCGCGTACCCTGGTTGTGTTAATGTCGATCGTACCGTTCCGTTCGGAGGGGACGATTCGTCGGGCCAAGCCTCGTTGGCGATTAGGGTCTGTATAATGAACCCGCCGTTGCGAGATCGAATCTCATTTATTATGCTCGCTTCGTGTTGTCGGGTAAATAAAATTATACAGACCGCGCTCGAGGTGTTGGTGTTGTTAACCGACGAGTCCTAACGAATTTTTCTTACCCGAACGGTAAGTTATGTCGTCGACTTTGCATATTCGACAGGTCGAGTGTGTACCATTATTTTGCGTCTCTGCGTGAAAGCAATACGCCGCTGGTACTTGTTCGTTTTCCCGTTTCACAATTGTGCTGCAAGCTCAGAGGGGACTTGCTTTTTGCCATAGCCTCGTTGTCGAGAGTCTGAGAAACCGGCCGTTGCGAGATCGAATAATTTATACTCGCTTCGTGTTGCCGGGGAAAAACGGTAGACCGCTCGAGGCTTTGGCGGCCGAGTCCCAACGAATTTTTTTTTTTTTTTATCACCTGAGCTCTGAAGCACAGATCGTGCAGTGGATCGTGGAATTTGAGGAACTTGTACCACGCACCTGTGTTCGGGTTTTGATCGTGTCGTTCGTTCAGAGGGGACCGCTTCGCCGAGCGAAGCCTCGTTGTCGCGAGTCTGGAAACACACCCGCCGTTGCGAGATCGAATAATTTTTTATGCTCGCTTCGTGTTGTCGGGTGGGTAAAATTATAGACCGCTTCGAGGTTTCACGGCGAGTCCCATCGATATTTTACGACTTACCTGTACGAACGTCGTCAACTTCTCGAAAGCAATACGCCGCTGGGTGTTGGATATCTTTCTTTTTTTTTTTTTTTGTATTCACTTCCACGTGCCATTCGTTCAGAGGGGACGACGATATATTCGCGTTTGCGTATTCTTCCTCGTTGTCGAGAGTCCCTTAATAAACCCGCCGTTGCGAGATCGAATTTTACAAGCTCGCTTCGTGTTGTCGGGAGGAAGGGGGGACCGCCTCGAGGGTCTGCGCGATACGCGCGAAGAAGAGTCCTAACGAATTTTCGAAAAATTTTATCTACCTGGACGCGTGGCACACTGGCGTGAATCCGAAAGGATGTATCCTAAACACCCTGAAACAGGCGTGTCCGTTTCATCCGTAGGACGGTATCGTGTCGCCGAGAATTCGGGCGACGCCCGCGTCTCCTTCGCCGGAGACGTTTGGGTCTCGACTTGTTCGAAACTTAGTACGAAGAGACTTAACAATTAATAAAAAATATACATATACGATTACCCTGAACGGTGGATCACTTGGCTCGTGGGTCGATGAAGAACGCAGCTAATTGCGCGTCAACGTGTGAACTGCAGGACACATGAACATCGACATTTCGAACGCACATTGCGGTCCACGGATACAATTCCTGGACCACGCCTAGCTGAGGGTCGTTCACGTAACCAGAATACTGCTTGCGTTGCGTTTCGTCGAATCTTTTCTCTCCGGTGCTCGAATCTGCCCGCCGTCGTTCATTCGAATTCCATTTACGAACGTTTCTGAGTTCGGGCGCACCGAAAGGGA
>CAXAJV010000459.1:0-10000 GCA_963969225.1 Xylocopa violacea | reverse complement strand
ACTGGCACTTAACATCTTGCCATGCGAGTTCAGATGTCAGAGAAACAGGGGCGAGAAATGTCTGTCGGCGGCTGGCCGGTCACTCCTCTAGGTAGTTGCACGATGACGACCTGGCTTGAAATTGGCTAAGGCTTGGAATGGACGGAATTGATGACTGGTTTTTTTAATTTGCAGAAATGGCAAGCAGAAGTTGCGAAGCCTCGGACGCAGAGATCCCCGGCCCTGGGGTCTCTGTGGCGGACTTGTCCGCTTTGGATCGGAGGGCCACTTATGACGAATATGGCATGGACATGGTTAACGAGTTTGGTCAACGTGTGGACCTCCCTCTTGACGGGCAGATTAAATGTGGGTTATGTGCAATAGAGGGAGCAAATCGAAGATTCCTGCAGGAGTCACAATTCAAAGAGCACGTGGAGAAGCAGCACCCCCGAGCAAATATTGTGTGGAGGTGCGCCGTATGCCAAAAGGAGTTTGAACGACTCCATGGGTGTCGGTGTCACCTCCCAAAATGTAAAGGAAGCTCAGACCACCAGAGCAGCTCGGGGGTCAAATGTGACTCCTGTGGGAGAATCTTCCAAACGCGAGCCGGCCTATCAATGCATGAAAGATTTAAACACCCGCATATAAGAAATCAAAAAAGAACAACGGCCGGCCGCAGCCAGAGCAGGAACAGACCAGGCAATAGAGCCTCGGCCTGGTCTAAGGAGGAAGTAGACCTCCTTATAATATTAAACGAACGCTATAAAAATCTTAAGCAGCCAAACGTAGCTATTAGAGAGTTCCTGCCTGGCAAAACACTAAAGCAAATCAGCGATAAAAGGAGGCTCCTGCCCGTTGAGAGGGAGGAGGAGGCGGCCGATTCTGAGGATTCGCATAGTAGCGAATCCTCGGCGAGCTCTCAATATGAGTCGGCCGTCGAGGATGATGAGGAACTCCGGGTAGTATTAGAACAGATTAAGTGGAAAGATAATATCCGGAGCGCTATAAAGGTTGGCTGCACAGAAAGAAACAACAAGTTTCACGACGTTGAGTCTGAAATAATGGAGGCAGCCGACCAAAATGATATTAGCGAAGAAAGGGTGAGCGGTATAATAGCGAAATTCTGTGAGAAGCTCACCGAAGGAGAAGGGGCAAGTCCCAGTAATAAAAGACAGAGACGGAGCAGAAAGGCAAATGGTACACAGAATAAAAATGCTGGGACAAGATTTAAACGGTATGAATTCGCCAGATATCAGGAGCTATATAATAAATGTCCCAAGAAGCTCTTGGATCTGGCATTGATGGGTAAGTCCCTACATGACAAGGAGGGGGTGGAGCCTCCTTGCAAAGACCTAGTAGGTCCACTGTACAACGAGTTATGGGGTAAAATGGGACCCCAAGCAAAGTTAGTAAGCAATAGCAAAATAGATAAGAGTATAACAATGGAAGAAGTTTGCTCGCCAGTTGCTACAGGGGAACTGATTGAGAAATTTAAGAAAATTAAAAACGACACAGCAGCCGGTGTCGATGGAATTAAAAAGATGCACCTCAGGCAGGATGGGGCACTGCCGGTACTCGCAAAATTGTGTAACCTACTAATGCTGAGCCGACAATACCCAGCGCAGTGGAAGCTGAATCGCACCACGCTAATACCCAAGCCGGGAAAGAGCGTGGACGATGTCAGTAACTGGAGACCAATTACCATCGGGTCTCTCCTGGGAAGATTGTATTCGGCAATGATAGATAAAAGGCTTAGGCGTAGTGTAAAACAGCACTTACGTCAGAAGGGGTTCACAAAAGAGGATGGATGTAAATATAACATCTCCGTCCTAGACAGTGCCATAAAGGAAATGAAAGAAGGCAGAGGTGGCATCGTAACGCTCATAGATATCTCAAAAGCGTTTGATACAGTTCCTCATAGTGTGCTGGCGGACGGCTTAGAAATTAAAGGAATTCCATTAGCCATGGCTAATTACATTAAACTTATGTATAAGGGATGCAAAACAAGCATCCATTGCAGAAACAACGAAACTCTGGAAGTGGACCTTCTGAGAGGTGTAAAGCAGGGAGATCCACTCTCTCCGCTTCTATTTAATCTAGTTATTGATCCCTTAATTGGGAAAATTGACGAGACGTCGGAGGGCGTAAGAATGGGAGGCGAGAATGTCTCCATTCTGGCCTTTGCCGACGATCTGGTGCTCTTGGCAAAAGACCAGGGCGAAGCCAAGAAACAATTAAGAATAATGCAAGATTATCTTGGCAAACTTGACATGAAAGTGGCAACTGAGAAATGTGCGACGTTTCAGATCGTCGGCAAGGGCAAGACATGGTATATGGCTGATCCTGAATTGTCTCTGGGTCGGCAGGCCATTCCTTACGCCGACCCAGAGACAGTAATGAAGTACCTTGGCATTGCAATAGATCCGTGGAGGGGCCTCCAGCGCACCTCGGTGAAAGAAATAACGGACGCGGCGAATACCATTAAGAAAATGAAATTAAAGCCTCATCAGAAGGTAAATCTAATAAGGACACACCTCCTGCCCAGATACATACATAAATTGGTGGCCAATCCGCCACCCCTGGGCAGCCTAGACCAAATAGATCACGGGGTAAAACAAGTCATAAAAGAAATACTCCATTTACATCCGTCCACAACGGACGGAATAGTATATACTGACAAAAGCCATGGGGGTCTAGGTGTCCAGAGGGTGGCAAATATAGTCAAAATGGCCAAACTGAGGAACGCGCTGAAAATGCGTGATTCTGATGATGAGGTGGTGAGGAATGCGTATCTAGGGCAGGAGTCGTTGGTTAAGAAGTACGCCGCGTCCATAGGCCTACAATGGCCGGCAGAGCTGCAGGACATCGAGGAAGCGAGGAGGCTGCTCAAAAAGAAAGACACGGAAAGGTGGAGACAGCTCGTCTCCCAAGGCCAAGGTATAAGAGAATTCTTTAAAGACAAAATTGGAAACCAATGGCTCTATAGGCCAGAATTATTGAAGCCGTCCAGGTACCTGGACGCCTTAAAATTAAGAACGAACACTTTTGGAACCAGAGTAGCTCTAAGAAGAGCTAATAGCAGTATAAATTATGTTTGCAGACGATGTGGCGTCCAGGCTGAGACCCTAGGTCATGTGTTGGGTAACTGTATCCACACGAAGCCTAAGAGAATCAAAAGGCACAATGAAATCTGCAAATTAATAATAGACTCTCTGCCGAAACAATGGGCAGTATTCGAGGAGCCGGCCGTTAACGTCCACGGCGAATTGAGGAAACCGGATGTGGTCATAAAAGACCACGAAAGGATCCTCGTCGTGGACGTTACGGTTCGGTATGAAGATAAGGAGAATCTTCGTAATGCATACAGAGAGAAATTAAATAAATATAAGGATACTGCTGAATTAATCAAGAATAAGTTAAAAGGGAAGTCGGCAGAAGTTATACCGATAGTAATTGGTTGTCGGGGGGCTATGCCCGACAAAACAAAAACAAATCTTAGGCGCCTAGGGCTCAAGCCAAAGGACCTGTTGACGGCTTCATTAATCGCCCTCCGGTCGTCGATAGAGATGGCCAATGAGTTTATTGACTACGACTACACATTGTAGTCGTTTTAAGTTATTTATTTATTTATTTATTTATTTAGTTAATTATTTATTTACTATTTTATGCTTGACGAAACCAATGGTGGATGGTTTTAGTAAATGGGACATGCATGCTAGATATTTTACTAACGGACAATTGACTGCCTTCGGGCTAAATGACAAGAAAAGTCTTTATAATTGACCAAGCCGTAAGGCTAGAATATTTTAATCACTAACAGCATGCCTTGAACGCAGCCACAGGGCAAAGAGAAGTACAGAGACGAAGCAGCTGCCAGCTGAAATTTTAATGTTAGCCCGTCTCGGCCCTTTACACCGAGCGGAGCGAGTTCTACTATACTTTTGTATAGTAGGGCGCGGGGCGGGTTCTATGCATGGAGAACCCGGGGCGACACCTACGCGTGGTTTTCCCTGTGCGCACACTTCGGTGTGTGGCCAAGTTCGCCTCCCGAAAGGGTCCCCGTTCCTAATTTTTCCAAGTTCGCGGGCAGATCCCGTGGCAGCGGAGCTAGAAAGTAGGCTCGCGTATAAAATTTTATTTTATTTTATATTTTGTTATTTATTTATTGTTATACACCCTACGAGGGGGTTAAACCTCGGAAGTCTACTGGCTCTCCTTCTGAGAGTCAATACAGAAATTAGCCAAATGCCTCGTCATCTAATTAGTGACGCGCATGAATGGATTAACGAGATTCCCAAACCTGTCCCTATCTGGCGGGAGAAGCTATGGCCCCATTGGGATTTAAGATGGTGTAGGGGAGCACCCCCCCTAGTCGTTGCCTCCATGTGCAAATCTCTAGGATAGCAGGTGGGAAGGATAAAAATACCTGTGAACTCCTACGGGCCATGGTTAGCAAGCAGCCACCTCCTCGTGGTTCCCGCCGTCAGTAGTCCCACAGCTAGATCTGTGTGGGTGAAGCAAAGGGCTGCCACTGCGAATTCGAACAAAAATAATCGAACGTAATTTGTCGGGTTGGGAATTAAAAACAAAGTTAATCCTGACCTATTGGTGCGTTAGTAGATCAAATATCCTTACAGCCGACGATGAGTCAGGACTGGGTCTTCTCCCTACGCAAGAGGTGTTGAATGAATAACACAATGTACAAAATGTACGGATAAGTCCAAGGACTTAAATGACGAAAAATATGAGTGGTGCATGGCGGTGCTGGTTTCTCCGCGCCCGCTCCCTCGGTATTGGCTCGCCGGGGGAGTGGGGTAATGGGCGTATCTCTTACGCGTATGCCATATATGGCGATGAAGCATGTCCGAGCCCCCTCCCGGGGCCGGGCTTAGAATATACCTGTCCCTATCTGGGCGGGAGAAGCTATGGCCCCATTGGGATTTAAGATGGTGTAGGGGAGCACCCCCCCTAGTCGTTGCCTCCATGTGCAAATCTCTAGGATAGCAGGTGGGAAGGATAAAAATACCTGTGACCTCCTACGGGCCATAGTTAGCAAGCAGCCACCTCCTCGTGGTTCCCGCCGTCAGTAGTCCCACAGCTAGATCTGTGTGGGTGAAGCAAAGGGCTGCCACTGCGAATTCGAACAAAAATAATCGAACGTAATTTGTCGGGTTGGGAATCAAACAAAGTTAATCCTGACCTATTGGTGCGTTAGTAGATCAAAAATCCTTACAGCCGACGATGAGTCAGGACTGGGTCTTCTCCCTACGCAAGAGGTGTTGAAAGATAACACAATGTACAAAAATGTACGGATAAGTCAAAGTACTTAAATGACGATAAATATGAGTGGTGCATGGCGGTGCTGGTTTCTCCGCGCCCGCTCCCTCGGTATTGGCTCGCCGGGGGAGTGGGGTTATGGGCGTATCTCTTACGCGTATGCCATATATGGCGATGAAGCATGTCCGAGCCCCCTCCCGGGGCCGGGCTTAGAATATACCTGTCCCTATCTGGCGGGAGAAGCTATGGCCCCATTGGGATTTAAGATGGTGTAGGGGAGCACCCCCCCTAGTCGTTGCCTCCATGTGCAAATCTCTAGGATAGCAGGTGGGAAGGATAAAAATACCTGTGACCTCCTACGGGCCATAGTTAGCAAGCAGCCACCTCCTCGTGGTTCCCGCCGTCAGTAGTCCCACAGCTAGATCTGTGTGGGTGAAGCAAAGGGCTGCCACTGCGAATTCGAACAAAAATAATCGAACGTAATTTGTCGGGTTGGGAATTAAAAACAAAGTTAATCCTGACCTATTGGTGCGTTAGTAGATCAAATATCCTTACAGCCGACGATGAGTCAGGACTGGGTCTTCTCCCTACGCAAGAGGTGTTGAATGAATAACACAATGTACAAAATGTACGGATAAGTCAAAGGACTTAAATGACGAAAAATATGAGTGGTGCATGGCGGTGCTCGTTTCTCCGCGCCCGCTCCCTCGGTATTGGCTCGCCGGGGGAGTGGGGTTATGGGCGTATCTCTTACGCGTATGCCATATATGGCGATGAAGCATGTCCGAGCCCCCTCCCGGGGCCGGGCTTAGAATATACCTGTCCCTATCTTCGGGCACGGAACGGTGATCGTGCACACCGTTGGGGAGTGGCGACCCCACCCTCCGGAGCTGAAGAGTGGTCGGTCTAGTCAGCCGTCAGACAGGAACGGTGAGTGATGGTGAAAAATTCAGTAGAAGTGGGCACTCAGTGACCTGATAAACTCATCCTGTCGACGCAAGCAGGCAACTAGCCCCTGGCATCGGTGCCCCGAGTGTCTAGTGAGACCTCGAGCATCAAGAGCTCGAGAATTGCGTAGGGGATTCGTCTTGTCAGCTAGACGAGGCCCCACAAGAAACGTAATTATCGAGCTCGCCTAGACGCCAGTTAAGGGGCAGTTTGCCGACTTCCGGCCGATCACTCCTCATGGTATTTGCACGACGATGGCCTGGCTCGTATTTGGCTAAGGCTGGGAGACCAAACAGTCTCCCGTCGAGTCTCGAAAAGGGCAAAAATGCCCTAGTCTAAACAATCAGGTGGCCGACCAACGAATCGGTCATCGCATGGGTCCCAGTCGACCAACCGAGCGTATCGAACGCTCGGACGGTCGACCAGTGGATACCCTATCTCGAAGTCGAGACTCCGCTCATTGTCCAAGGACGACTTACCTCTATTACCAGGAGACTCGTTCAGCATACCAGCTCAACGAGTTCCCACCTACCGTGTACCGTCCGCAGTGCTCACTGCGGAACTCAGGTGCACCCCGGCAGGGCAGCGCCGGTGCGCGCTGTTGGGGAGTAACGACCCCACCTTCCCGATTCGTGAGAAAGCACCAAGAGGCAGAGCGGCGTGTGATGCGCGCCGATGGGGAGTGACGACCCCACCTTCACTCCACGTATGAAGCAACACCCTCGAATTTCATGGCTCTCGCGTGAGTCTCCCGGTGTTTTGCACCAGGAGACCGCGGCCCAGGCAGGGCAGCGCCGGTGCGCGCTGTTGGGGAGTAACGACCCCACCTTCCCGATTCGTGAGAAAGCACCAAGAGGCAGAGCGGCATGTGATGCGCGCCGATGGGGAGTGACGACCCCACCTCCACTCCACGTATGAAGCATCACCCTCGAATTTTATGGCTCTCGCGTGAGTCTCCCGGTATTTTGCACCAGGAGACCGCGGCCCCGGCAGGGCAGCGCCGGTGCGCGCTGTTGGGGAGTAACGACCCCACCTTCCCGATTCGTGAGAAAGCACCAAGAGGCAGAGCGGCATGTGATGCGCGCCGATGGGGAGTGACGACCCCACCTCCACTCCACGTATGAAGCATCACCCTCGAATTTTATGGCTCTCGCGTGAGTCTCCCGGTATTTTGCACCAGGAGACCGCGGCCCCGGCAGGGCAGCGCCGGTGCGCGCTGTTGGGGAGTAACGACCCCACCGTCCCGATTCGTGAGAAAGCACCAAGAGGCAGAGCGGCGTGTGATGCGCGCCGATGGGGAGTGACGACCCCACCTTCACTCCATGTATGAAGCATCACCCCCCCTAATTTCGCAAATTTCATGATGGCTTCATTCGATCCTAAATACTCCGGAGGTAAAATAGCCCTCCATTCGGATCTCCGGGTGAGGGCAGGATCGGGAGGAGTCATCGTGGCGATGAATAGGTCAAGGCGGGCGAACATCCTTCGGCCCGAGACCTCGCCCCCAGGTGTTGGCCCCATTGTCGAGCAACGAAGCCGCCCGGTAACGCGCTCGATGACGGCCGCTCCTCGGCATCATCGCCAAGCCGCGACCGGGTGTGCTTCTGCTCATACGACTCTGGCGCGGCCTCTAGGTATCAGCCTTCGCGCTGTCCAGATACGAATCACGAAATGCGACGCGAGACTCAGGTCGGATCCGGTATCTCCGGCTGAGTCTGTGATAGGAACAAAAATAAAATCAAGCGATAGCTCCGCGAACCCTCCCTCCGCGACCGCGTCCCCCCACAACCCCACCGCGCCCGCGTCCGCGTCCGCGACCGTACCGACGTCGACGACGACGTCACCGTCCGTAATCGAGACCACGGGTATTAGGATACTGCAGCTGAACATGCAACATTCAGCTACAGTTGCAGGCGAGGTGCGTCAGCTCGTAGCCTCGAAGCACTTAGACGTCCTGCTGTTGCAGGAACCATACGTCAGTTCTTCGGGCACGAGCCACACCGTTAGTGGACTAGGGATCGGGGCGAGGGTGGCGGCCGTCAGTTCACAATTCCCGTGGGCTGCGGTTGCCGTGTGCAACCCTCGCTTCGAGATGGTTTTTGTCTCGCAGCTAAGCACGGAACACTGTGTGTGTGCAGAAGTGCTAGCGCCCGGCTTCTCGATATACGTCGCATCATGCTACTTCCAGTATAGCGACGAAATCGAGGAGCACCTCAGACACCTCGAGATGGTGTTTCAGTCTCTGAGGGGGAAGAGACTCATAGTGTCGGTAGATGCCAACGCTCGGTCGTCACTCTGGGGGCCACAGAGAACAGACGAAAGAGGTGCGATGTTCGAAGCGCTCATCCGATCGTTTGGCATGGAAGTTGTGAATGACGCTCGGCAGCCGCCCACCTATTGGTCGACGAGGGGTGAGTCTTTCATCGATGTAACCCTGGCGTCGCCATCCATGCTCCCTTTCGTCAGGGGCTGGAAGGTAAGGTGCGGTTGGGCCAATAGCGATCACAACGCCATAGATATCGGGCTGAGGGTACCGAGAGCCAAAACGGCGGATCGGGGTGGTGCGAGCACTCGGTTCGACACTCGTCGGGCCGATTGGGAGCGCTACTGCGGTCGCCTAGCCGATCTATCTAGATCGAGGCTTGAGGCCCTCCGGCTCGACTCTATGGAAGACGTCGAGAAGATGGCGGAAACGCTCACAGGCGTCATTACTGACGCCTGCGCCGCGTCGATGCCACGTAAACGCGTATTTAGAAAGTCCAACCCGTGGTGGACTCGCGAGTTAACCAAAAAGAAAAAGCACGTGTATCGTCAACGTCGTGCCTTCCAGAGGGAAAGAGACGAAGCCGCCCGCCGGGCAAAACTACTAGAGTACCGTTCTTCTTTGCGGGAATACAGTAGGACGGTGAAGCGGACGAAGCTCGAAAGCTGGCGACGATTTGTTACGTCGAACGGGAACTCGGGGCCCTGGAGCACCGTATACAAGTACCAGGCGAAGAAACTCCGAGTTGAGAGAGTTCTCAGCACTCTCCGGCGTGGTAGTGAAATCACATCGAATTGCCGCGAAACAGCCAGCTTGCTCTTGGAGGCACACGTTCCCGACGACCGGGAAGAAGAAGACACGCCGGATCAACGTGTCATTAGGGAAGGCGCACGCATCGCGCCCGGTACTCCCGACGCTGCCCCCATCACGGAGGCAGAGGTCGTGGGTACCGTTCGAACATTCAAAAATAATAAAGCGCCAGGGCCGGACCACGTCGAGGTCCGCGCGCTGAAAACCGCGGTTAGAATCATTCCCGGCCAAATTACGCGGCTTTTTAATGGATGCCTTCAATGGGGCGTCTTTCCCTTCGTCTGGAAGGAGGGCTCTCTACGAGTACTTCTTAAGGAAGGGAAAGACGAGAAGGATCCAAAATCCTACCGTCCGATCTGCCTCCTCTCAGTGATAGGTAAACTTTTCGAAAAGCTTCTCAAGAAGCGCCTCTATCAGACGTCGTTGGCGCCTGGAAAAGTGTCCGACCGGCAATTCGGGTTCACGCCCGGAAAGTCGACGGAGGACGCTATCGTGGAGTTGCGCCGCCTGGTCGATGCCTCGCAGGATCGATACGTGGCGGCAATGCTCTTCGACATCTCCGGGGCCTTCGACAACGTCTGGTGGCCCCTAGTTTTGAAGTCCCTTAGAGAGCGAGACTGCCCTCGGAATGTTTTCGGAGTAATTTCTAATTACTTCGACGGCCGACGGGTTAGGATCTCGATAGCTTCCGAACAGGTTTCGAAGCGGGCGACGAGGGGGTGT
>CAXAJV010000457.1:67500-69906 GCA_963969225.1 Xylocopa violacea | reverse complement strand
ACGCGCTATCTCAGAGTAAGCGGTCTATAATTTTACCCACCCGACAACACGAAGCGAGCATAAAAAATTATTCGATCTCGCAACGGCGGGTGTGTTTCCAGACTCGCGACAACGAGGCTTCGCTCGGCGAAGCGGTCCCCTCTGAACGAACGACACGATCAAAACCCGAACACAGGTGCGTGGTACAAGTTCCTCAAATTCCACGATCCACTGCACGATCTGTGCTTCAGAGCTCAGGTGATAAAAAAAAAAAAAATTCGTTGGGACTCGGCCGCCAAAGCCTCGAGCGGTCTACCGTTTTTCCCCCGGCAACACGAAGCGAGTATAAATTATTCGATCTCGCAACGGCCGGTTTCTCAGACTCTCGACAACGAGGCTATGGCAAAAAGCAAGTCCCCTCTGAGCTTGCAGCACAATTGTGAAACGGGAAAACGAACAAGTACCAGCGGCGTATTGCTTTCACGCAGAGACGCAAAATAATGGTACACACTCGACCTGTCGAATATGCAAAGTCGACGACATAACTTACCGTTCGGGTAAGAAAAATTCGTTAGGACTCGTCGGTTAACAACACCAACACCTCGAGCGCGGTCTGTATAATTTTATTTACCCGACAACACGAAGCGAGCATAATAAATGAGATTCGATCTCGCAACGGCGGGTTCATTATACAGACCCTAATCGCCAACGAGGCTTGGCCCGACGAATCGTCCCCTCCGAACGGAACGGTACGATCGACATTAACACAACCAGGGTACGCGGCGCGACACCACGCTCTTAACGAATTCGAAGTCGACGACGATCGTCGTTCGGGTAAAGATTCGTTGGGACTCGCCGTCGTACACAGCCTCGAGGCGGTCTGTTTCACCCGACAACGCGAAGCGAGCATAATATTGTTCGATCTCGCAACGGCACGGGTACGCGCTATCTCAGAGTCGAGGCTTGGCGGCGACGAATCGTCCCCTCCGAACGGAACGGTACGATCGACTAAAACAGGATACGCGCGACACACGCTCTTAAAGGAATTCGAAGTCGACGACGGCGCGTCCGTTCGGGTGAAGATTCGTTGGGACTCGCCGCACGCGCAGCCTCTGAGCGGTCCAATTTAACCTGCGACACGAAGCGAGCATAAAATGGTTCGATCTCGCAACGGCAACGGGTTTTCATAGACTCTATGAGAGCGAGGCTTGGCGGCGACGAATCGTCCCCTCCGAACGGAACGGTACGATCGACTAAAACAGGATACGCGCGACACACGCTCTTAAAGGAATTCGAAGTCGACGACGGCGCGTCCGTTCGGGTGAAGATTCGTTGGGACTCGCCGCACGCGCAGCCTCTGAGCGGTCCAATTTAACCTGCGACACGAAGCGAGCATAAAATGGTTCGATCTCGCAACGGCAACGGGTTTTCATAGACTCTATGAGAGCGAGGCTTGGCGGCGACGAATCGTCCCCTCCGAACGGAACGGTACGATCGACTAAAACAGGATACGCGCGACACACGCTCTTAAAAGAAATCGAAGTCGACGACGGCGCGTCCGTTCGGGTGAATGATTCGTTGGGACTCGCCGCACGCGCAGCCTCTGAGCGGTCCAATTTAACCTGCGACACGAAGCGAGCATAAAATTGTTCGATCTCGCAACGGCAACGGGTTTTCAGACACTCAACAACGAGGCTTGGCGGCGACGAATCGTCCCCTCCGAACGAAACGGTACGGTACGATCGACTGGTATAAAAGAGCGGGCGACACACGATCCTGCGAATTCGAGATCGACGACGGTACACGTTCATCGTTCGGGTGAAGATTCGTTGGGACTCGCCGCGCGCGCAGCCTCGAAGCGGTCCAATTTAACCTGCGACACGAAGCGAGCATAAAATTGTTCGATCTCGCAACGGCACGGGTTTTCACAGACTCTCGACAACGAGGCTTGGCGGCGACGAATCGTCCCCTCCGAACGAAACGGTACGGTACGATCGACTGGTATAAAAGAGCGGGCGACACACGATCCTGCGAATTCGAGGTCGACGACGGTACAACACGTTCATCGTTCGGGTGAAGATTCGTTGGGACTCGCCGCGCGCGCAGCCTCGAAGCGGTCCAATTTAACCTGCGACACGAAGCGAGCATAAAATTGTTCGATCTCGCAACGGCACGGGTTTTCACAGACTCTCGACAACGAGGCTTGGCGGCGACGAATCGTCCCCTCCGAACGAAACGGTACGGTACGATCGACTGGTATAAAAGAGCGGGCGACGCGATCCTACGAATTCGAGGTCGACGACGGTACACACGTTCGTCGTTCGGGTAAAGATTCGTTGGGACTCGCCGTCGTACACAGCCTCGAGGCGGTCCGTTTCACCCGACAACACGAAGCGAGCATAAAGTTGTTCGAGCTCGCAACGGCAC
>CAXAJV010000457.1:55000-57500 GCA_963969225.1 Xylocopa violacea | reverse complement strand
GGCAGCCAAACAGCCTGCCCTGCATTGCCTCTCAGTATGGCGCCCTCTAGATGTTCGAGAGCGTGTTGGCAGCGCGTTAATTCGCGCCCGACAGCAGTTGACATAGTCCTTGCCAGAGATGAAGCGGGTACCATCGGCAATCCAATCATGCTGGCCCTTGACTGATCGCGAGTGCCCTAGAGCCGCTCCGTCGACCGAGCGGTATAACAACTCCGCCCAACGGTTATTGATCTTATATTTAGTATCATAGGCTACCCCATGATCGCTCAGGCGCCTAACTGTTCTCAGGATTTCCTCCTGCTGGAAGAGTCCTGAGACACTGGAGCTCGCTTGAGTACTCAAGGGCAATTTCTTCAGGCGTGACAACCGTTGTTGGGGCGCTGTCCACCTGAGCGAGGGTATCCCAAGTCCGCCATCTTGTATGGCTGCGTGAAAATAACCGTTGGGTGTGTCGTGGGGCAAATGCAGCCATTTCCTTGCTGCAGAACGAATAATGCGATCAATCTTGACGAGCATGCCCAACTTGATGTTACCTAGCGATAATAGGTGGTAAAGGCCGGGAATTACGTAAATACGTAGTATAAAAAGTCTCTGCTGCGGCTTTAATGGCGCTTTAGATAGCGATTCAATATCTTTGAGTAGTTCTGCAGATGGATTTACAGAGAGACGACCTTCTGGCGTGAAAGGTATTCCCAGGTAAGTCCATTGGTCCGATCTTTTCATTGCCGTTAGTTTTTGGCCCTTAATTGTGAATGTTGTCGTAGAGTCAATGATGGTCTTTTTCTTGTGTGGCACAGATCTGATGGCTAAGGAAAAGGACTTTCCAGAATTAATATATAATCCTGTTTGGGATAGAAAGGTCGCTGCTGTATCTAAAAGGGTTTGGAGGCCATGCTGTGTAGACGACATAAAGATAATGTCATCAGCAAAGGCCGCAGCATTAATACGCATTCCGTCTATGTCGGCCCCAATTTCAGCAGGCAGTAGCTTGAAGAGGCGATCCATGACCAAATTAAAAAGGACAGGTGAAAGTGGATCGCCTTGTTTCACGCCTCGAGATGGCTTGATTGGCATCGACGTCCAATCTGGGCAGGAGAAACGAGTTGTTCCTACTTCATAAATATATTTAATGTAGCTGACAAAAGCGTCAGGCAGGCCAGCTGAAATTAAGGTATCCGTTATGGCTTTATGGGAAATGGAATCAAAGGCCTTCGCAATATCAACAGAGGACAGAAAGAGCGATTTGAATCGGCGATGATGGTAGTGGAGAGCAAGGTCCAGAAGGAAAACATTCTCGGAGCAGCCATCAGATGGACGGAAACCGCGCTGTCGGTCATCAAACGTTAGTTTTCTGGAGAGTCGATTGGCAAGGATCTTATGGAAACACCGAGATATGACAGACGAAACAGCTATAGGACGAAAATCACCAGGCTCCGCAGCACCCGGCTTCTTTGGGATAAAGGTCGTTCTTGACTCAAGTAGAAACGATGGTATTTTTCCCGTGAGCAAGAATAGGTTGAAGATCTTTACTAGAACGACCTTTGGGATACTACGAAGGAGCCTGGGCGAGATGCCATCGGGGCCAGCTGCAGCACCGTTCCTAAGGTAGGCATGCTCAATTTCATCCGCAGAAATCGGGTTCCATAGTCCGTCGAGCTTCGTTCCGGGAGGGTCAACGCCCGGAGAGTCGTTAGATGGACTACACATTAACTTAGTCCAGTAGCTCGTCATTACTTCCTGAGGAGGATATGTGATGGCGCCCATATCCTTCCGAATTTCGTTCACACAGCGGGTGCGACTCCTCTTCCAAAGATCTTGAATCCTTGCATACTCGGTGCGTCTAGCCTTTCTTTTCGACATCATCTGTGCTGCCGTGCGCTTCACTCTCCGTTTAATTGGGTTCGGTTTCATAAATAGTGACCGAATGTAGAGACAGAGCTTCTCTTCTGTCTCCCCAATTGGCACTCGATGGACCTGTCTACAGATGTTGTCTAGCTCAGGTTGCTGGAATTCTGTGCCACTGCTGGGTGGAAGTTCTCTCAGGAACGCAACGATTGGGTCAGTGTCCGCAAGGACGGTGTTGGGGTGACCTCGCTGCTCCTTAGGAGTAGGAGGAGAGGGTATGGCAGTGATCCCTGATGATGCAGGAGGAGGACTGTGAGTCTGGAGGAAAGATAGGACTCTCTCTTTGTACGCTGAAGTCTTCCGGTGGCTTTTAATAGACTCCAGAGACCGCTCCGGAAAGGCTAGATGCAACGCTTGATTAATAAATCTAACCTTATTCTTTATCAACTCCGCTTCTTTCCGGGCTAGCATTGCTTCCTCTTCGGCATTCCATCTAGATTTCTTCGCCGGAACATTTTCTCGGGCGTCATACCAGTCCGGATGTGCTCTCTTGTGGTGAACCCCGCGGCCGGTGGCCGTGGTAAAGGTACGGGTACAATTAGGATACTGACACCTAAAGGAAGAGGGACCCGAAGTATCGCTGGAGGCTGAGGAG
>CAXAJV010000457.1:47500-50000 GCA_963969225.1 Xylocopa violacea | reverse complement strand
GCGTTCGAAATGTCGATGTTCATGTGTCCTGCAGTTCACACGTTGACGCGCAATTAGCTGCGTTCTTCATCGACCCACGAGCCAAGTGATCCACCGTTCAGGGTAATCGTATATGTATATTTTTTATTAATTGTTAAGTCTCTTCGTACTAAGTTTCGAACAAGTCGAGACCCAAACGTCTCCGGCGAAGGAGACGCGGGCGTCGCCCGAATTCTCGGCGACACGATACCGTCCTACGGATGAAACGGACACGCCTGTTTCAGGGTGTTTAGGATACATCCTTTCGGATTCACGCCAGTGTGCCACGCGTCCAGGTAGATAAAATTTTTCGAAAATTCGTTAGGACTCTTCTTCGCGCGTATCGCGCAGACCCTCGAGGCGGTCCCCCCTTCCTCCCGACAACACGAAGCGAGCTTGTAAAATTCGATCTCGCAACGGCGGGTTTATTAAGGGACTCTCGACAACGAGGAAGAATACGCAAACGCGAATATATCGTCGTCCCCTCTGAACGAATGGCACGTGGAAGTGAATACAAAAAAAAAAAAAAAGAAAGATATCCAACACCCAGCGGCGTATTGCTTTCGAGAAGTTGACGACGTTCGTACAGGTAAGTCGTAAAATATCGATGGGACTCGCCGTGAAACCTCGAAGCGGTCTATAATTTTACCCACCCGACAACACGAAGCGAGCATAAAAAATTATTCGATCTCGCAACGGCGGGTGTGTTTCCAGACTCGCGACAACGAGGCTTCGCTCGGCGAAGCGGTCCCCTCTGAACGAACGACACGATCAAAACCCGAACACAGGTGCGTGGTACAAGTTCCTCAAATTCCACGATCCACTGCACGATCTGTGCTTCAGAGCTCAGGTGATAAAAAAAAAAAAAAATTCGTTGGGACTCGGCCGCCAAAGCCTCGAGCGGTCTACCGTTTTTCCCCGGCAACACGAAGCGAGTATAAATTATTCGATCTCGCAACGGCCGGTTTCTCAGACTCTCGACAACGAGGCTATGGCAAAAAGCAAGTCCCCTCTGAGCTTGCAGCACAATTGTGAAACGGGAAAACGAACAAGTACCAGCGGCGTATTGCTTTCACGCAGAGACGCAAAATAATGGTACACACTCGACCTGTCGAATATGCAAAGTCGACGACATAACTTACCGTTCGGGTAAGAAAAATTCGTTAGGACTCGTCGGTTAACAACACCAACACCTCGAGCGCGGTCTGTATAATTTTATTTACCCGACAACACGAAGCGAGCATAATAAATGAGATTCGATCTCGCAACGGCGGGTTCATTATACAGACCCTAATCGCCAACGAGGCTTGGCCCGACGAATCGTCCCCTCCGAACGGAACGGTACGATCGACATTAACACAACCAGGGTACGCGGCGCGACACCACGCTCTTAACGAATTCGAAGTCGACGACGATCGTCGTTCGGGTAAAGATTCGTTGGGACTCGCCGTCGTACACAGCCTCGAGGCGGTCTGTTTCACCCGACAACGCGAAGCGAGCATAATATTGTTCGATCTCGCAACGGCACGGGTTTTCACAGACTCTCGACAACGAGGCTTGGCGGCGACGAATCGTCCCCTCCGAACGGAACGGTACGATCGACTAAAACAGGATACGCGCGACACACGCTCTTAAAGGAATTCGAAGTCGACGACGGCGCGTCCGTTCGGGTGAAGATTCGTTGGGACTCGCCGCACGCGCAGCCTCTGAGCGGTCCAATTTAACCTGCGACACGAAGCGAGCATAAAATGGTTCGATCTCGCAACGGCAACGGGTTTTCATAGACTCTATGAGAGCGAGGCTTGGCGGCGACGAATCGTCCCCTCCGAACGGAACGGTACGATCGACTAAAACAGGATACGCGCGACACACGCTCTTAAAGGAATTCGAAGTCGACGACGGCGCGTCCGTTCGGGTGAAGATTCGTTGGGACTCGCCGCACGCGCAGCCTCTGAGCGGTCCAATTTAACCTGCGACACGAAGCGAGCATAAAATGGTTCGATCTCGCAACGGCAACGGGTTTTCATAGACTCTATGAGAGCGAGGCTTGGCGGCGACGAATCGTCCCCTCCGAACGGAACGGTACGATCGACTAAAACAGGATACGCGCGACACACGCTCTTAAAAGAAATCGAAGTCGACGACGGCGCGTCCGTTCGGGTGAATGATTCGTTGGGACTCGCCGCACGCGCAGCCTCTGAGCGGTCCAATTTAACCTGCGACACGAAGCGAGCATAAAATTGTTCGATCTCGCAACGGCAACGGGTTTTCAGACACTCAACAACGAGGCTTGGCGGCGACGAATCGTCCCCTCCGAACGAAACGGTACGGTACGATCGACTGGTATAAAAGAGCGGGCGACACACGATCCTGCGAATTCGAGATCGACGACGGTACACGTTCATCGTTCGGGTGAAGATTCGTTGGGACTCGCCGCGCGCGCAGCCTCGAAGCGGTCCAATTTAACCTGCGACACGAAGCG
>CAXAJV010000457.1:40000-45000 GCA_963969225.1 Xylocopa violacea | reverse complement strand
TCCGGTGTCTGGGCCTGGTGAGGTTTCCCGTGTTGAGTCAAATTAAGCCGCAGGCTCCACTCCTGGTGGTGCCCTTCCGTCAATTCCTTTAAGTTTCAGCTTTGCAACCATACTTCCCCCGGAACCCAAAAACTTTGGTTTCCCGGAAGCTGCCCGCCGAGTCATCGGAGGAACATCGGCGGATCGCTGGTTGGCATCGTTTATGGTTAGAACTAGGGCGGTATCTGATCGCCTTCGAACCTCTAACTTTCGTTCTTGATTAATGAAAACATTTTTGGCAAATGCTTTCGCTTTAGTCCGTCTTGCGACGATCCAAGAATTTCACCTCTAACGTCGCAATACGAATGCCCCCATCTGTCCCTATTAATCATTACCTCGGGGTTCCGGAAACCAACAAAATAGAACCGAGGTCCTATTCCATTATTCCATGCACATAGTATTCAGGCGAAAATAGCCTGCTTTAAGCACTCTAATTTATTCAAAGTAAACGTACCGGCCCACCTCGACACTCAGTGAAGAGCACCGCGATGGGATGTCTGTTGGACCGCCCCGTGAGGAGCTAAGCCCACCGGTAGGACGTATCACATAATGCCAGTTAGACACCGCGAGCGGTGAACCGACACTGTGACACACAGATTCAACTACGAGCTTTTTAACCGCAACAACTTTAATATACGCTATTGGAGCTGGAATTACCGCGGCTGCTGGCACCAGACTTGCCCTCCAATTGATCCTCGTTAAAGGATTTAAAGTGTACTCATTCCGATTACGGGGCCTCGGATGAGTCCCGTATCGTTATTTTTCGTCACTACCTCCCCGTGCCGGGAGTGGGTAATTTGCGCGCCTGCTGCCTTCCTTGGATGTGGTAGCTGTTTCTCAGGCTCCCTCTCCGGAATCGAACCCTGATTCCCCGTTACCCGTTACAACCATGGTAGGCGCGGAACCTACCATCGACAGTTGATAAGGCAGACATTTGAAAGATTCGTCGCCGGTACTAAATGACCGTGCGATCAGCTGTGGGTTATTCAGAGTCACCAAAGCAAACGATGGACGCACGGGGGAACCGCACGCCACCGATTGGTTTTGATCTAATAAAAGCATTCCTCCCATCTCTGGTCGGAATTCTGATTTGCATGTATTAGCTCTAGAATTACCACAGTTATCCAAGTAATTTCGTGTACAATCTAAGAAACCATAACTGATTTAATGAGCCATTCGCGGTTTCACCTTAGTTCGGTATGTACTGAGACATGCATGGCTTAATCTTTGAGACAAGCATATGACTACTGGCAGGATCAACCAGGGAACCGTACCATGAGTCGTCTCTCTCTCTCTCTCCTCCTCCTCTTTTTCACCATCATCATCAACTCTTATAAGAGTAGTTTGCTCAACGTGTTTTTAGTCGTCGTCGGTTCTCTTAGAGACACCGATCGACGATACGAAATAATAATATATATATATGTATATCGTTCGAATATCGCAATATTCGTCATAGTTTTGTTCAGTGGATGCGGCTGACGGGTCTTTCGGACCTCGCTCGAGCACATTATTTATTTTTTGTATTTCGTAAAATGCATCCTCGGTTAGCACATATGTTCAATAATACCGAGGTATTGCATTTTTTCCTCCTCTCCTTTTCCTTTCTTTTCTTTTCTTTCGAGAATGAGACACTCCCAAAAATCGTACGTTCCCAAAATCGACTTCACAAGTCGCCTTCCAACTGAACCGTGTCGAGTAAGCGCGTATACACTTCGCGCTGAAAATATACATCGTCTTTACCACGGACATATCCCCTTGCGAGGACTTGTCGGGTATCGACGAGCAAGCGCGTATACAATTTTCACGCTGGTTATATATTTTTGGGCACATTTTTGTCATTTATTGAATACATATTGTCACCTTTAATCGTCTATAGCACGGACATCTCTTGCGAGAACATGCTGGGCATCGACGATGCAAGCGCGTATACGATTTGTCACCGCTTGTTATATCGGTGTACGGCACCTTTTATCGTCTATAGCACGGACATCTCTTTCACGCTGGGCATTAAGATAGCGCGTACAGAGAACATGCTGGGCATCGACGATGCAAGCGCGTATGCAATTTTCACGCTGGGCAAATATCGCCGAAAGCACGGACATCTCTTTCACGCTGGGCATTAAGATAGCGCGTACAGAGAACATGCTGGTCATCAAGGCGAGGAAGCGCGTACAATTGCGTCACGCTGATTTATCGTACACCTTTTTTCTCCATCGTCTATAGCACGAACATCTCTTGCGAGAACATGCTGGGCAACGACGATGGCAAGCGGTTATAATCGTGTCACGCTGTATTGTTCAATATGTATATAAAGAATACCTTTTATCGTCTAATGCGCGAACGCGTAGTACCTCTTGGCACTCCATTTGACTATAACAGAGATACTACACACGCTCTCACACGCTGGGCATTATGATAGCGCGTACAGAGAAGCGTGCTGTTCGGCATAGACGAGCAAGCGCGTACAATTGTGTCACGCTGAAGTATATTTTTGTATCTCGCCCTCCTCAGGCGAGCTGGCGCGTACCAAGTGCGCGCTGGGCATTCGACACGGGACACCTTTTGGAAGTTCGTCGAGAGACTCCTCTGTTTCGTAACAGATCGTGTCGAAATGACATATACCATTTATTCTTTTGCCTTCTTCAGTGGATGCTTATTTTTTATTTTTTGTTTCGTTCCTCAACTCAGTGGATGCTCATTTTTATTTTTTTTTGTTGAGGAACTTGTTTGGTATATCATCGGTGTATATCTATCTCCATATACACCTTTCATGCGTATAGCATATTATGGACATTTCGTACACACATCTGGTACGTCCAAAAATTCAATATGTATCTCTAGAGTCCGTTCCGAGAGCTCGGAGCGTAAAGATTTAGAATCGATGCAAGGAAGGTACAATTTAACCGAGTAAAACTCGGATAAATGGTCACCAACGTCACCGTTGGACGCTCGCCACATATGGGCCATTCGGTCAAAGACACCGACCCGTGGCAATGCAGTGTGGAGAAAATTCGACAACCGACACGGGACAGAGCAGTCGAGAACGTATTCTCGAGGAGCGGTGGACTGCTTCTCAACCGAAGTCATAGAATAGCCACGCGCCCGACGCTACTCCGCCCGGCCGGCTCGAACCGACCTGTCTCCTTATAGATACGGAACGGCCGGCCGGGCGGTCGGCGCCGGCCGGGCTAACGCACGGGCGCTTACGGTGGTAAACTCCAGCGGCGACCGACCGTCCGGAAAGGCTGCTGTAACTTAGTCGCGCGGAGGCGCAAGTATAAAGTGCTATTAACGTTGAACTTTTATGAACGGAAATTGTTTAAACATAATGAATATATACGGAAAAACATATTTCTAGAATATAACGAATTTTAATCGATTTTAACATTGAAAAAACGCAGTTATAAAATACGAAGTCAACGAAAAACACGAAAAATCGAAAATCTGACACGTACAAATGAATTCTACAATCAAATTAATCGATATTACGAAAAAAAAACCAAGCGTTTATATAAAAAAATTACCGATAAATTGACAAAAACCGCCAGTCGTGTCGGTTTCGGGAGACTAAAAATTATAAATTCGACTAAACAATGCGCTAATAAATTCAATCAATAGCTTTCAATAAGGTTTCTGCAAAAAAATTGTTAGGTCAACGGTTTAATTTACGAGAAAATAGCGAAAAACCGCCGATCGTGTCGCTTCCGACCTCTCGTTGCGAATATTTTCTAAGTTCCCCGTCGTGTCGCTTCCGACCGCTCGGCGCGAATATTTTCTAAGTTCCCCGTCGTGTCGCTTCCGACCGCTCGGCGCGAATATTTTCTAAGTTCCCCGCCGTGTCGCTTCCGACCGCTCGGCGCGAATATTTTCTAAGTTCCCGGTCATGTCGCTTCCGACCTCTCGGTGGGAATATTTTACAATTTCACGGTCATGTCGCTTCCGACCTCTCGGTGGGAATATTTTACAATTTCACGGTCATGTCGCTTCCGACCTCTCGGTGGGAATATTTTACAATTTCACGGTCATGTCGCTTCCGACCTCTCGGTAGGAATATTTTTCAAATCTCCGGACGCATCGCTTCCTACATTTCGGTGAGGATATTTTTTACGTTTCTGAACGTATCGGTCCCGACCTCTTGGTGCGAATATTATATATATATATATATATATATATATATATATATATATATATATATATATATATATAACATAATATAACCTAACCTAATACAACCTGATCGCACGGTGCGAATATTTTCAAAGTTCCCCGCCGTGTCGCTTCCGACCTCTCGGCGCGAATATTTTCAAAGTCCCCGGCCGTGTCGCTTCCGACCTCTCGGCGCGAATATTTTCAAAGTCCCCGGTCGTGTCGCTTCCGACCGCTCGGCGCGAATATTTTCTAAGTTCCCCGCCGTGTCGCTTCCGACCGCTCGGCGCGAATATTTTCTAAGTTCCCCGCCGTGTCGCTTCCGACCGCTCGGCGCGAATATTTTCTAAGTTCCCGGTCATGTCGCTTCCGACCTCTCGGTGGGAATATTTTACAATTTCACGGTCATGTCGCTTCCGACCTCTCGGTGGGAATATTTTACAATTTCACGGTCATGTCGCTTCCGACCTCTCGGTAGGAATATTTTTCAAATCTCCGGACGCATCGCTTCCTACATTTCGGTGAGGATATTTTTTACGTTTCTGAACGTATCGGTCCCGACCTCTTGGTGCGAATATTATATATATATATATATATATATATATATAACATAATATAACCTAACCTAATACAACCTGATCGCACGGTGCGAATATTTTCAAAGTTCCCCGCCGTGTCGCTTCCGACCTCTCGGCGCGAATATTTTCAAAGTCCCCGGTCGTGTCGGTCCCGACCGCTCGGCGCGAATATTTTCAAAGTCCCCGGTCGTGTCGGTCCCGACCGCTCGGCGCGAATATTTTCTAAGTCCCCGGTCG
>CAXAJV010000457.1:30000-35000 GCA_963969225.1 Xylocopa violacea | reverse complement strand
TCGTGAGCTCGCGAGTCCACCACGGGTTGGACTTCCTAAAAACTCTTTTGGGTGGCATCGACGCAGCGCAAGCATCAGCGATGACGCCTGTGAGCGTTTTTGCCATCTTCTCGACGTCTTCCACAGAGTCGAGCCGGAGGGCCTCAAGCCTCGATCTGGATAGATCGGCTAGGCGACCGCAGTAGCGCTTCCAATCGGCCCGACGAGTGTCGAACCGAGTGCTCGCACCACCCCGATCCGCCGCTTTGGCTCTCGGTACCCTCAGCCCGATATCTATGGCGTTGTGGTCGCTGTTGGCCCAGCCGCACCGTACCTTCCAGCCCCTGACGAAAGGGAGCATGGATGGCGACGCCAGGGTTACATCGATGAAAGACTCACCCCTCGTCGACCAGTAGGTGGGCGGCTGCCGAGCGTCATTCACAACTTCCATGCCAAACGATCGGATGAGCGTTTCGAACATCGCACCTCTTTCGTCTGTTCTCTGTGGCCCCCAGAGTGACGACCGAGCGTTGGCATCTACCGACACTATGAGTCTCTTCCCCCTCAGAGACTGAAACACCATCTCGAGGTGTCTGAGGTGCTCCTCGATTTCGTCGCTATACTGGAAATAGCATGATGCGACGTATACCGAGAAGCCGGGCGCCAGCACTTCTGCACACACACAGTGTTCCGTGCTTAGCTGCGAGACAAAAATCATCTCGAAGCGAGGGTTGCAAACGACAACCGCAGCCCACGGGAATTGTGAACTGACGGCCGCCACCCTCGCCCCGATCCCTAGTCCACTAACGGTGTGGCTCGTGCCAGAAGACCTGACGTATGGTTCCTGCAATAGCAGGACGTCCAAGTGTTTTGAAGCTACGAGCTGTCGCACCTCGCCTGCAACTGTGGCTGAATGCTGCATGTTCAGCTGCAGTATCCTAATGCCCGTGGTCTCGATTACGGACGGAGACGTCGTCGTCGACGTCGATACGTTCGCGGTCGCGGGCGCGGGCGCGATGGGGTTTTGGGATGACGCGGTCGCGGAGGGCAGGTTCGCGGGGCTATCGCATGAGTTAGTTCCTATTTCGATTTCAGTCTCAGCCGGAGATACCGGATCCGGCCTGAGCCTCGAGTCGCGTTTCGCTGCGCGGATTTGGACAGCACGAGGGCTGATGCCTGGAGGCCGCGCCAGTGTCGTGTGAGCAGAAGCACACCCGGTCGCGGCTTGGCGATGATGCCGAGGAGCGGCCGTCATCGAGCGCGTTACCGGACGGCTTCGTTGCTCGACAGTGGGGCCAGCACCTGGGGGCGAGGTCTCGGGCCGAAGGATGTTCGCCCGCCTTGACCTATTCATCGCCACGATGACTTCTCCCGGTCCTGCCCTCACCCGGAGATCCGAATGGAGGGCTATTTTACCTCCGGAGTGTTTAGGACCAAGCGAAGCCATCATGAAATTTGCGAGTTTAGGGGATGATGCTTCTTACGTGGAGTGAAGGTGGGGTCGTCGCTCCCCATCGGCGCGCATCACACGCCGCTCTGCCTCTTGGTGCTTTCACACTTGTCGGGAGGGTGGGGTCGTTACTCCCCATCAGCGCGCACCGGCGCTGCCCTGCCGGGGCCGCGGTCTCCTGATTTAAGTAACCGGGAGACGCACGCGAGAGCCGTTTATTGTTCTAGAGTGTGCCTTAGTTCCGCGGTGAGCACTGCGGACGGCACACGTGGATGGGGGCTCGTTGAGCTGGTAGGACGGAACGAGTTCCCGAGTTATTGGTGTAAGTCGTTCTTAGACGAAGGACGGAGTCTCGACTTCGAGATGGGGTATCCGCTGGTCGCCTGTCCGAGCGTTTAGTACGCTCACCTGGTCGACTGGGACCCTTGCGATGGTCGATCTTTGGGTCGACCACCTGGTAGTTTGTATGTGGGCCCTTTTGCCACTATTGAGACTCTAGGAGACTATGCGGTCTCCAAACCTTGGCCAAATACGAGCCAGGTCATCTTCGTGTATGTACCGTGAGGAGCGGTCGGCCGGCTGCCGTCAGACTGCACTTTGGCACTGGCATCTAGTCTCCTTCGGCTAGGTGTTAAGTGCCAGTTTGTGTGTTTGAGACCTCACTTGGCGAGATGGTATCGCCAGTGGTTTTCGGACCATCAAAAATCTTCTGCGACCAGCTATTTTAAAAACACCCGCTTTTGTAGCTGGGGGCAAAAATCTTCTGGGACTGGTTCCGAAAATTTTCTGGGACTGGAGCCGAAAAAAGGTTCCCGCTTTTGCAGCTGGGTTACGAAAAAATTTTTGGGACTGGAGCCTAAAATATATACGTAAAAAATTTCATAAAAAAAGCCGCCAGCACCTAGGTTTCCCCAGGTGCCAGCGGCGTAAAAAATTTCATAAAAAAAAGCCGCCGACACTCGGCGTAGTGCCAAGTGCCAGCGGCGTATTGCTTTTAAGCAAGTCATAAAAAAAGCCGCCGACACTCGGCGTTGTGCCAAGTGCCAGCGGCGTACTAAGCTCTCGGGCGTGTCGGTCTCGGCAGCCGCCAGTTATTAAGTACCAGCGGCGTATTGCTTTTTACCAACTCATAAAAAAAGCCGCCGACACTTAGCGTCTGCCAAGTGCCAGCGGCGTTCGTTTGAATGTCTCTACTCTCACAGTCCCATTTTCTCGTTTTGGTGTCTATGTATTTCTTACGTTTGTCGTGGGGCCTCGTCTAGCTGACAAGACGAATCCCCAAACGCAGAAATTGCTCCTTGAAAGACCCATTTCTTTCTTTTTCCTCACGTTCACTGTGGGGCCTCGTCTAACTGACAAGACGAATCCCCGAACGTAGAGGTTGTCCCTCGAGAGTCCCTCTTCTCTCGCTTCTTTATTCATTACTCTTCTTGTGGGGCCTCGTCTAACTTACAAGACGAATCCCCGAACGTAGAGGTTGTCCCTCGAGAGTCCCACTTCTCGAGAGTCCCACTTCTCTCGTTTCTTTATTCGTTACGCTACTTTTTGCGCTAAGTCTCAATTCACACACGAGGTACAGATGCCAGAGGCGTTTTGCCTGCTTGCGCAGACAGGAAATTGTTTGTCAGGTCACTGAGTGCCCACTACTACAGAATTATACACCATCACCCACCGTTTTGGTTTCCTGTCTGACGGCTGTACTGGCCGACCACTCTTCAGCTTCGGAAGGTGGAGTCGCCACTCCCCAACGGTATACACACCTCAACTCTTATAAGAGTAGTTTGCTCAACGTGTTTTTAGTCGTCGTCGGTTCTCTTAGAGACACCGATCGACGATACGAAATAATAATATATATATATGTATATCGTTCGAATATCGCAATATTCGTCATAGTTTTGTTCAGTGGATGCGGCTGACGGGTCTTTCGGACCTCGCTCGAGCACATTATTTATTTTTTGTATTTCGTAAAATGCATCCTCGGTTAGCACATATGTTCAATAATACCGAGGTATTGCATTTTTTCCTCCTCTCCTTTTCCTTTCTTTTCTTTTCTTTCGAGAATGAGACACTCCCAAAAATCGTACGTTCCCAAAATCGACTTCACAAGTCGCCTTCCAACTGAACCGTGTCGAGTAAGCGCGTATACACTTCGCGCTGAAAATATACATCGTCTTTACCACGGACATATCCCCTTGCGAGGACTTGTCGGGTATCGACGAGCAAGCGCGTATACAATTTTCACGCTGGTTATATATTTTTGGGCACATTTTTGTCATTTATTGAATACATATTGTCACCTTTAATCGTCTATAGCACGGACATCTCTTGCGAGAACATGCTGGGCATCGACGATGCAAGCGCGTATACGATTTGTCACCGCTTGTTATATCGGTGTACGGCACCTTTTATCGTCTATAGCACGGACATCTCTTTCACGCTGGGCATTAAGATAGCGCGTACAGAGAACATGCTGGGCATCGACGATGCAAGCGCGTATGCAATTTTCACGCTGGGCAAATATCGCCGAAAGCACGGACATCTCTTTCACGCTGGGCATTAAGATAGCGCGTACAGAGAACATGCTGGTCATCAAGGCGAGGAAGCGCGTACAATTGCGTCACGCTGATTTATCGTACACCTTTTTTCTCCATCGTCTATAGCACGAACATCTCTTGCGAGAACATGCTGGGCAACGACGATGGCAAGCGGTTATAATCGTGTCACGCTGTATTGTTTAATATGTATATAAAGAATACCTTTTATCGTCTAATGCGCGAACGCGTAGTACCTCTTGGCACTCCATTTGACTATAACAGAGATACTACACACGCTCTCACACGCTGGGCATTATGATAGCGCGTACAGAGAAGCGTGCTGTTCGGCATAGACGAGCAAGCGCGTACAATTGTGTCACGCTGAAGTATATTTTTGTATCTCGCCCTCCTCAGGCGAGCTGGCGCGTACCAAGTGCGCGCTGGGCATTCGACACGGGACACCTTTTGGAAGTTCGTCGAGAGACTCCTCTGTTTCGTAACAGATCGTGTCGAAATGACATATACCATTTATTCTTTTGCCTTCTTCAGTGGATGCTTATTTTTTATTTTTTGTTTCGTTCCTCAACTCAGTGGATGCTCATTTTTATTTTTTTTTGTTGAGGAACTTGTTTGGTATATCATCGGTGTATATCTATCTCCATATACACCTTTCATGCGTATAGCATATTATGGACATTTCGTACACACATCTGGTACGTCCAAAAATTCAATATGTATCTCTAGAGTCCGTTCCGAGAGCTCGGAGCGTAAAGATTTAGAATCGATGCAAGGAAGGTACAATTTAACCGAGTAAAACTCGGATAAATGGTCACCAACGTCACCGTTGGACGCTCGCCACATATGGGCCATTCGGTCAAAGACACCGACCCGTGGCAATGCAGTGTGGAGAAAATTCGACAACCGACACGGGACAGAGCAGTCGAGAACGTATTCTCGAGGAGCGGTGGACTGCTTCTCAACCGAAGTCATAGAATAGCCACGCGCCCGACGCTACTCCGCCCGGCCGGCTCGAACCG
>CAXAJV010000457.1:17500-25000 GCA_963969225.1 Xylocopa violacea | reverse complement strand
TTCCACATCGCTTGGGATGACGGCATTTCCTATCTTGGCGTCTTTTCCTCTACGAAGATTGTAGAGGGCCCTATATTGCTGGACGACAATGTCGATGGGAGCCGCGCCAGCCGCTACGCACGCACTTTCCCACGATATCCGACGATATGCACCGGTAACCGCGATCAAAGCACGACGCTGCGCGGACCTAAGCACCCTCGACTCCCTCTCCGAGCACAGGTCGGCCCATCCCGCTGAGGCGTATGCCACTTTCGGGACGAATGCTCCCCTGTATATCCCGACCAGGGAGTCGAAGCGAAGTCCCCAACTGCACCTCGCCAGCCTACTCAGTCTCGCGAACAGCGACCCGACCTTGTCGCTTATTTTTCGGCAATGCGTTCGGACGCGCATTCCTTTATCGAATGTGACGCCAAGGTACTTAACCGCGGGTCTAAATTTTATCTTTTTGTCTCCTATACGGATGGTCGGTGGTCTGCCGGCAAGGTCGGCTTTCGAGGGCCGAACGGCCTTGCGTTTTCTGTCGGGACGGGCGCCTCCTCTTCGACCTAGAGTTTGCCGCTCGATCCAGCCACTCTTGAGGACAATTGCCTCCGTCTTTGTGGCCGAGATTTCGAGTTTGGCCGAGCTGCACCAGCTTAGGATTTGGTTCGCGACCTGTTGACCTTGGGTCTCGAGGTCGCGCCTACTATTTCCGCTTACTAGGACGAGGAGATCGTCCGCGTAAGCGATAAACCTATTCTCGACTGTGGTCTGAAGTGACCGCAGGAGATCGTCGAACATGAGGTTCCAGCAGGCGGGACCGAGTACGGAGCCTTGCGGACACCCCCTCGTCGCCTGCTTCGAAACCTGTTCGGAAGCTATCGAGATCTTAACCCGTCGGTTGTCGAAGTAATTAGAAATTACTCCGAAAACATCCCGAGGGCAGTCTCGCTCTTTGAGGGATTTCAAAACTAAGGGCCACCAGACATTGTCGAAGGCCCCGGAGATATCGAAGAGCATCGCCACCACGTATCGATCCTTCGAGGCATCGACCAGGCGGCGCAACTCCACGATAGCGTCTTCCGTCGACTTTCCGGGCGTGAACCCGAATTGCCGGTCGGAGATTTTTCCAGGCGCCAACGACGTCTGATAGAGACGCGTCATGAGAAGCTTTTCGAATAGTTTTCCTATAACTGAGAGGAGGCAAATCGGGCGGTAGGATTTCGGATCCTTCTCGTCCTTCCCTTCCTTAAGAAGTACTCTTAGAGAGCCCTCCTTCCAGACGAAGGGAAACACGCCCCATTGAAGGCATCCGTTAAAAAGCCGTGTTATCTGACCGGGGATAGTTCTGACTGTGGCCTTCAGCGCGCAGACCTCTACGTTGTCTGGCCCTGGTGCTTTTTTATTTTTGAAGGTTCGAACGGTACTCGCGACTTCTGCCTCCGTGATGGGAGCAGCGTCGGGAGTACCGGGCGCGAAGCGTGCGCCTTCCCTAATGACACGTTGTTCCGGCGTGTCTTCTTCTTCCCGGTCGTCGGGGACGTGTGCCTCCAAGAGCAAGCTGGCTGTTTCGCGGCAATTGGATGTGGTTTCACTACTACGCCGGAGAGTGCTGAGGACTCTCTCAACTCGGAGTTTTTTCGCCTGGTACTTGTATACGGTGCTCCAGGGCCCCGAGTTCCCGTTCGACGTAACAAATCGTCGCCAGCTTTCGAGCTTCGTCCGCTTCACCGTCCTACTGTATTCCCGCAAGGAAGAACGGTACTTTAGTAGTTTTGCACGGTGGGCGGCTTCGTCTCTTTCTCTCAGTAAGGCACGACGTAGACGGTACACGTGCTTTTTCTTTTTCGTGAGCTCGCGAGTCCACCACGGGTTGGACTTCCTAAAAACTCTTTTGGGTGGCATCGACGCAGCGCAAGCATCAGCGATGACGCCTGTGAGCGTTTTTGCCATCTTCTCGACGTCTTCCACAGAGTCGAGCCGGAGGGCCTCAAGCCTCGATCTGGATAGATCGGCTAGGCGACCGCAGTAGCGCTTCCAATCGGCCCGACGAGTGTCGAACCGAGTGCTCGCACCACCCCGATCCGCCGCTTTGGCTCTCGGTACCCTCAGCCCGATATCTATGGCGTTGTGGTCGCTGTTGGCCCAGCCGCACCGTACCTTCCAGCCCCTGACGAAAGGGAGCATGGATGGCGACGCCAGGGTTACATCGATGAAAGACTCACCCCTCGTCGACCAGTAGGTGGGCGGCTGCCGAGCGTCATTCACAACTTCCATGCCAAACGATCGGATGAGCGTTTCGAACATCGCACCTCTTTCGTCTGTTCTCTGTGGCCCCCAGAGTGACGACCGAGCGTTGGCATCTACCGACACTATGAGTCTCTTCCCCCTCAGAGACTGAAACACCATCTCGAGGTGTCTGAGGTGCTCCTCGATTTCGTCGCTATACTGGAAATAGCATGATGCGACGTATACCGAGAAGCCGGGCGCCAGCACTTCTGCACACACACAGTGTTCCGTGCTTAGCTGCGAGACAAAAATCATCTCGAAGCGAGGGTTGCAAACGACAACCGCAGCCCACGGGAATTGTGAACTGACGGCCGCCACCCTCGCCCCGATCCCTAGTCCACTAACGGTGTGGCTCGTGCCAGAAGACCTGACGTATGGTTCCTGCAATAGCAGGACGTCCAAGTGTTTTGAAGCTACGAGCTGTCGCACCTCGCCTGCAACTGTGGCTGAATGCTGCATGTTCAGCTGCAGTATCCTAATGCCCGTGGTCTCGATTACGGACGGAGACGTCGTCGTCGACGTCGATACGTTCGCGGTCGCGGGCGCGGGCGCGATGGGGTTTTGGGATGACGCGGTCGCGGAGGGCAGGTTCGCGGGGCTATCGCATGAGTTAGTTCCTATTTCGATTTCAGTCTCAGCCGGAGATACCGGATCCGGCCTGAGCCTCGAGTCGCGTTTCGCTGCGCGGATTTGGACAGCACGAGGGCTGATGCCTGGAGGCCGCGCCAGTGTCGTGTGAGCAGAAGCACACCCGGTCGCGGCTTGGCGATGATGCCGAGGAGCGGCCGTCATCGAGCGCGTTACCGGACGGCTTCGTTGCTCGACAGTGGGGCCAGCACCTGGGGGCGAGGTCTCGGGCCGAAGGATGTTCGCCCGCCTTGACCTATTCATCGCCACGATGACTTCTCCCGGTCCTGCCCTCACCCGGAGATCCGAATGGAGGGCTATTTTACCTCCGGAGTGTTTAGGACCAAGCGAAGCCATCATGAAATTTGCGAGTTTAGGGGATGATGCTTCTTACGTGGAGTGAAGGTGGGGTCGTCGCTCCCCATCGGCGCGCATCACACGCCGCTCTGCCTCTTGGTGCTTTCACACTTGTCGGGAGGGTGGGGTCGTTACTCCCCATCAGCGCGCACCGGCGCTGCCCTGCCGGGGCCGCGGTCTCCTGATTTAAGTAACCGGGAGACGCACGCGAGAGCCGTTTATTGTTCTAGAGTGTGCCTTAGTTCCGCGGTGAGCACTGCGGACGGCACACGTGGATGGGGGCTCGTTGAGCTGGTAGGACGGAACGAGTTCCCGAGTTATTGGTGTAAGTCGTTCTTAGACGAAGGACGGAGTCTCGACTTCGAGATGGGGTATCCGCTGGTCGCCTGTCCGAGCGTTTAGTACGCTCACCTGGTCGACTGGGACCCTTGCGATGGTCGATCTTTGGGTCGACCACCTGGTAGTTTGTATGTGGGCCCTTTTGCCACTATTGAGACTCTAGGAGACTATGCGGTCTCCAAACCTTGGCCAAATACGAGCCAGGTCATCTTCGTGTATGTACCGTGAGGAGCGGTCGGCCGGCTGCCGTCAGACTGCACTTTGGCACTGGCATCTAGTCTCCTTCGGCTAGGTGTTAAGTGCCAGTTTGTGTGTTTGAGACCTCACTTGGCGAGATGGTATCGCCAGTGGTTTTCGGACCATCAAAAATCTTCTGCGACCAGCTATTTTAAAAACACCCGCTTTTGTAGCTGGGGGCAAAAATCTTCTGGGACTGGTTCCGAAAATTTTCTGGGACTGGAGCCGAAAAAAGGTTCCCGCTTTTGCAGCTGGGTTACGAAAAAATTTTTGGGACTGGAGCCTAAAATATATACGTAAAAAATTTCATAAAAAAAGCCGCCAGCACCTAGGTTTCCCCAGGTGCCAGCGGCGTAAAAAATTTCATAAAAAAAAGCCGCCGACACTCGGCGTAGTGCCAAGTGCCAGCGGCGTATTGCTTTTAAGCAAGTCATAAAAAAAGCCGCCGACACTCGGCGTTGTGCCAAGTGCCAGCGGCGTACTAAGCTCTCGGGCGTGTCGGTCTCGGCAGCCGCCAGTTATTAAGTACCAGCGGCGTATTGCTTTTTACCAACTCATAAAAAAAGCCGCCGACACTTAGCGTCTGCCAAGTGCCAGCGGCGTTCGTTTGAATGTCTCTACTCTCACAGTCCCATTTTCTCGTTTTGGTGTCTATGTATTTCTTACGTTTGTCGTGGGGCCTCGTCTAGCTGACAAGACGAATCCCCAAACGCAGAAATTGCTCCTTGAAAGACCCATTTCTTTCTTTTTCCTCACGTTCACTGTGGGGCCTCGTCTAACTGACAAGACGAATCCCCGAACGTAGAGGTTGTCCCTCGAGAGTCCCTCTTCTCTCGCTTCTTTATTCATTACTCTTCTTGTGGGGCCTCGTCTAACTTACAAGACGAATCCCCGAACGTAGAGGTTGTCCCTCGAGAGTCCCACTTCTCGAGAGTCCCACTTCTCTCGTTTCTTTATTCGTTACGCTACTTTTTGCGCTAAGTCTCAATTCACACACGAGGTACAGATGCCAGAGGCGTTTTGCCTGCTTGCGCAGACAGGAAATTGTTTGTCAGGTCACTGAGTGCCCACTACTACAGAATTATACACCATCACCCACCGTTTTGGTTTCCTGTCTGACGGCTGTACTGGCCGACCACTCTTCAGCTTCGGAAGGTGGAGTCGCCACTCCCCAACGGTATACACACCTCAACTCTTATAAGAGTAGTTTGCTCAACGTGTTTTTAGTCGTCGTCGGTTCTCTTAGAGACACCGATCGACGATACGAAATAATAATATATATATATGTATATCGTTCGAATATCGCAATATTCGTCATAGTTTTGTTCAGTGGATGCGGCTGACGGGTCTTTCGGACCTCGCTCGAGCACATTATTTATTTTTTGTATTTCGTAAAATGCATCCTCGGTTAGCACATATGTTCAATAATACCGAGGTATTGCATTTTTTCCTCCTCTCCTTTTCCTTTCTTTTCTTTTCTTTCGAGAATGAGACACTCCCAAAAATCGTACGTTCCCAAAATCGACTTCACAAGTCGCCTTCCAACTGAACCGTGTCGAGTAAGCGCGTATACACTTCGCGCTGAAAATATACATCGTCTTTACCACGGACATATCCCCTTGCGAGGACTTGTCGGGTATCGACGAGCAAGCGCGTATACAATTTTCACGCTGGTTATATATTTTTGGGCACATTTTTGTCATTTATTGAATACATATTGTCACCTTTAATCGTCTATAGCACGGACATCTCTTGCGAGAACATGCTGGGCATCGACGATGCAAGCGCGTATACGATTTGTCACCGCTTGTTATATCGGTGTACGGCACCTTTTATCGTCTATAGCACGGACATCTCTTTCACGCTGGGCATTAAGATAGCGCGTACAGAGAACATGCTGGGCATCGACGATGCAAGCGCGTATGCAATTTTCACGCTGGGCAAATATCGCCGAAAGCACGGACATCTCTTTCACGCTGGGCATTAAGATAGCGCGTACAGAGAACATGCTGGTCATCAAGGCGAGGAAGCGCGTACAATTGCGTCACGCTGATTTATCGTACACCTTTTTTCTCCATCGTCTATAGCACGAACATCTCTTGCGAGAACATGCTGGGCAACGACGATGGCAAGCGGTTATAATCGTGTCACGCTGTATTGTTTAATATGTATATAAAGAATACCTTTTATCGTCTAATGCGCGAACGCGTAGTACCTCTTGGCACTCCATTTGACTATAACAGAGATACTACACACGCTCTCACACGCTGGGCATTATGATAGCGCGTACAGAGAAGCGTGCTGTTCGGCATAGACGAGCAAGCGCGTACAATTGTGTCACGCTGAAGTATATTTTTGTATCTCGCCCTCCTCAGGCGAGCTGGCGCGTACCAAGTGCGCGCTGGGCATTCGACACGGGACACCTTTTGGAAGTTCGTCGAGAGACTCCTCTGTTTCGTAACAGATCGTGTCGAAATGACATATACCATTTATTCTTTTGCCTTCTTCAGTGGATGCTTATTTTTTATTTTTTGTTTCGTTCCTCAACTCAGTGGATGCTCATTTTTATTTTTTTTTGTTGAGGAACTTGTTTGGTATATCATCGGTGTATATCTATCTCCATATACACCTTTCATGCGTATAGCATATTATGGACATTTCGTACACACATCTGGTACGTCCAAAAATTCAATATGTATCTCTAGAGTCCGTTCCGAGAGCTCGGAGCGTAAAGATTTAGAATCGATGCAAGGAAGGTACAATTTAACCGAGTAAAACTCGGATAAATGGTCACCAACGTCACCGTTGGACGCTCGCCACATATGGGCCATTCGGTCAAAGACACCGACCCGTGGCAATGCAGTGTGGAGAAAATTCGACAACCGACACGGGACAGAGCAGTCGAGAACGTATTCTCGAGGAGCGGTGGACTGCTTCTCAACCGAAGTCATAGAATAGCCACGCGCCCGACGCTACTCCGCCCGGCCGGCTCGAACCGACCTGTCTCCTTATAGATACGGAACGGCCGGCCGGGCGGTCGGCGCCGGCCGGGCTAACGCACGGGCGCTTACGGTGGTAAACTCCAGCGGCGACCGACCGTCCGGAAAGGCTGCTGTAACTTAGTCGCGCGGAGGCGCAAGTATAAAGTGCTATTAACGTTGAACTTTTATGAACGGAAATTGTTTAAACATAATGAATATATACGGAAAAACATATTTCTAGAATATAACGAATTTTAATCGATTTTAACATTGAAAAAACGCAGTTATAAAATACGAAGTCAACGAAAAACACGAAAAATCGAAAATCTGACACGTACAAATGAATTCTACAATCAAATTAATCGATATTACGAAAAAAAAACCAAGCGTTTATATAAAAAAATTACCGATAAATTGACAAAAACCGCCAGTCGTGTCGGTTTCGGGAGACTAAAAATTATAAATTCGACTAAACAATGCGCTAATAAATTCAATCAATAGCTTTCAATAAGGTTTCTGCAAAAAAATTGTTAGGTCAACGGTTTAATTTACGAGAAAATAGCGAAAAACCGCCGATCGTGTCGCTTCCGACCTCTCGTTGCGAATATTTTCTAAGTTCCCCGTCGTGTCGCTTCCGACCGCTCGGCGCGAATATTTTCTAAGTTCCCCGTCGTGTCGCTTCCGACCGCTC
>CAXAJV010000457.1:5000-12500 GCA_963969225.1 Xylocopa violacea | reverse complement strand
CTTCCCGACCAAGCCCGACACGCCCCGCTCCTCAGAGCCAATCCTTATTCCGAAGTTACGGATCCAATTTGCCGACTTCCCTTACCTACATTAATCTATCGACTAGAGGCTCTTCACCTTGGAGACCTGCTGCGGATATGGGTACGAACCGGCGCGACACCTCCACGTGGCCCTCTCCTGGATTTTCAAGGTCCGAGGGGAAGATGCGGACACCGCCGCAACTGCGGTGCTCTTCGCGTTCCAAACCCTATCTCCCTGCTAGAGGTTTCCAGGGAACTCGAACGCTTATACAGAAAAGAAAACTCTCCCCGCATCTCCCGACGGCGTCTCCAGGTCATTTTGGGTTACCCCGACGAACACTCTTATGAGGGCCCGGATTGGTATACGGTTCCGCTGCCGGGTTCCGGAATAGGAACCGGATTCCCTTTCGCCCAATGGGTGTGTGTCTTTCGCTCACTTTTTCAATTCAATTCAAATTCGATAGCATTTTTGTATATGCTTTTAGGACACCACATTTACGTAAGATTTCTCTTAGGGCTTAGGATCGACTGACTCGTGTGCAACGGCTGTTCACACGAAACCCTTCTCCACATCAGTCCTCCAGGTCCTCGCTGGAGTATTTGCTACTACCACCAAGATCTGCACCGACGGCGGCTCCAGGCAGGCTCACGCCCAGACCCTTCTGCGCACACCGCCGCGACCACGCGCTATCTCAGAGTGCTTCATGAAGGACCGACACTCGCGTGCCTTCCCACTTGCCACTGACGGCGGAGTATAGGCGCGACGCTTCAGCGCCATCCATTTTCAGGGCTAGTTGCCTTCGGCAGGTGAGTTGTTACACACTCCTTAGCGGATTCCAACTTCCATGGCCACCGTCCTGCTGTCTTAAGCAACAACGCCTTTCATGGTATCCCATACGCGTCGACTTAGGCGCCTTAACTCTGCGTTGGTTTCATCCCACAGCGCCAGTTCTGCTTACCAAAATTGGCCCACTTGGCACTCTGATCCGAGATCTCGTGGCTTCAAGTTCAAGCAAGCCAGAGATCTCACCCATTTAAAGTTTGAGAATAGGTTGAGGTCGTTTCGGCCCCAAGGCCTCTAATCATTCGCTTAACCAGATGAGACTCATCGACACATATGTTCAAGTATGTCTCTTGAGTGCCAGCTATCCTGAGGGAAACTTCGGAGGGAACCAGCTACTAGATGGTTCGATTAGTCTTTCGCCCCTATACCCAGTTCCGACGATCGATTTGCACGTCAGAATCGCTACGGACCTCCATCAGGGTTTCCCTGACTTCGTCCTGACCAGGCATAGTTCACCATCTTTCGGGTCCAACCGTGTACGCTCTAGGTGCGCCTCTTCTCGCAATGAGAGCGAGACGCCCGGGAGTGCGGGGCCGCATGGGTACGCGGCCCATCCTCCCTTGGGTCGACGCGAAGGCCGACTTTCCACTTTCATTTCGCCTTTAGGTTTATGCATCCCAATGACTCGCGCCCATGTTAGACTCCTTGGTCCGTGTTTCAAGACGGGTCCTGAGAGTACCCAAAGCAGTAGCGTCGCCGACCGGTAATTCGAAGCTTGGCCAGTCCGAGGACACCGCCTGCTAACAGCTGGCCAGGCCCGGCGCCGGCAGCATAGTCCGTACCACCGGGTAGTCTGACCGAGCTTGCGGCGGGCTAGACGCACATACAATCGAGAATGGATTGGTTGCGGCCCGATACCGTGCGAGTACCGTCGTGCAGCCGGCCGGGCGACCGAGGGTTTGTCGCGTGCGCAAGATTGCGACGCCACAGGCTTCCCACTCGGGCCGTAGACCGACGCGCAACGGGTCGCGACGTTCTACTAGGGGAGAAGTGCACGACTACATCACCGGAACGTTCGCCGATGGCGGTGTGCCCTCGCCGTGGAAACCGCAAGGGTCCACCGGGGCATCGCGCACCATCGGGAGCCAGTCTCGTCGTCGATGAATCTCTCCATTCGAATCTTTTGGGTTTCTCAGGTTTACCCCCTGACGGTTTCACGTACTCTTGAACTCTCTCTTCAAAGTTCTTTTCAACTTTCCCTCACGGTACTTGTTCGCTATCGGTCTCGTGTCGTATTTAGCCTTAGATGGAGTTACCACCCACTTAGGGCTGCACTCTCAAGCAACCCGACTCTAAGGAGAGATCCTCCCGAGACGCGTTCGGTCTCTACGGGCCTGGCACCCTCTGTGGGTAAATGGCCCCATTCAAGATGGACTTGGACGCGATTCGATGTCTCGGGATAAACGGATCCTCCCGAACACTACATTCCCAGCGGCGGAACCGGCGGGATTCAGTGCTGGGCTCATTCCTGTTCGCTCGCAGCTACTAAGGAAATCTGGTTAGTTTCTTTTCCTCCGCCCGCTTAGAAAATGCTTAAATTCAGCGGGTAATCTCACCTAATCTGAGGTCGTCTCTACGTGAAACACGAAATTCGTTCGTGCCGTGAAGCCGCTTTTTTTTTTTTTGCACTGCGAGACACGTTAAGGAACCCGCGTCTATTTGGTCAGAGAGAAGGTATTATAAATCCCGTTTTCTTTCGGGAAAACGGGAAAAAATAAAAATTCGACAACATACAAGAGAGATGATTACGGAGCTTCGACGCACGGGGACGGCAGACGACGAAAAGAACTTTCGTCGTCTCCGACGCAGCGATCCTTTCATTTACCGCTCGATTACCACAAAACTCCGCCGTTCTTCTCGGCGAAGCGTTTTGCGCACCGCGCCAATGTCATTCGTGTCGGTTCTCGGATTCGTAATGCATACGAGACGCTCGCTGGACAACCAAGTTGCCGGCGATTTTTAACATCCGTCCTCTCTTATCGTAGCTATGAACGATTATAAATAATTCCAGCGGTTCCACCTTCCGCGCGTAACACGCAGAGATCGAAACGGAGCGGCTCCTTTTCCCCGATTTATCACCCTGATCCGTCGGAACGACGGATAGGCCGAGTTGGAGCGCGCCCACGCGAATCTCTCTGCTGCGTGGAACGGGAAATAAAAAAAAAAAGGAACGCACGCGTGGAATTACATAACCAAGCTGCGCTTTCCGGGGACTGGATGACCGGCTTTTTGATCGCGCGGTCCCGTCTCGACAACGAAGACATGGGGTGACCAACAACTTGTGGCACCGAGCAGCACCTCGTCGAAGTATAACTTCGAGCCTCGCCAATGGGGTGGGCACAATCTCTTCCCGTATCTACTTCTCTAAACGACTCTCCTCGTTGCGCGTGGCGTTACCGATTCGAGTTCTGTGCTTCGGAATCTGCGGACGCGCGTCACAGGCCAGAAACGTTACAATCGACCATATATATATATATACCAAATGTTCCGATCGACACCGGGCTGACAGACAGAGGCAGCACACCGAGGACGCACGGTAAATTCGAGTCTCGACGAACGTGGCTGGGGTCAGATTCGAACATCCCAAGATCATCAGCGTTCGAAGAGGAAATGCGTCCCCGTGCGCGCGTTTGTCTGTGGTCCCCGACAATCGACGGCATGTGGAAATAAAATTCGAGATCGACTTCGGCAACGACGGCCTATATACATTGTATGTATTCGAGTGACGGTCCGCTCAATTTCTTCCTTACACAAAACATGGTATACGCGCACAACGCGCGGAGAGAGCAGAGAGAGAACGGGTTATTCTGATGATTGAACGCAACAACACCCTGGGGCTGTGCGAACTTCGAACGATCGGATGCGCATCATCGTCCCTCACGTTACGACGATGTCGCTCGCTCTCTCTTTCTTGTATATTCTCTTCTCTCTCTCTCGACCGAGTTCCCAACAATTCGATTCTCTCAGTCTTGCGGCAAAAGAAAAATTCATTTTAAACGACGTCGAGCGCGCGGCATATCAATCGTGCGTTAAAGAGACGCGCGAAGAGTGGTCATGGTGTGTGGCGGGTGTGCGAATTTGGAATACGGAACAAAATCGGCAGTCGAAACACGAAGCGGTTCCCCGTGGGCGGTCGTCCGGTTAAACGAACGACTCACGACGCCACGAAGAACTCGCGCGAGTCCGTGATCGACACCGTCGATTTCCGTGAACCCGTTTAACGCACGCCGCACGCGCGCACACGTTACACCAGTCGCATATAGTCTCGGGGCACGGCCACAGACGACTCGGACGAACGTCCAACGATCGCTCGTACGTCGCGTATCGCTCCTCTTTTTCCCTTTCGGTGCGCCCGAACTCAGAAACGTTCGTAAATGGAATTCGAATGAACGACGGCGGGCAGATTCGAGCACCGGAGAGAAAAGATTCGACGAAACGCAACGCAAGCAGTATTCTGGTTACGTGAACGACCCTCAGCTAGGCGTGGTCCAGGAATTGTATCCGTGGACCGCAATGTGCGTTCGAAATGTCGATGTTCATGTGTCCTGCAGTTCACACGTTGACGCGCAATTAGCTGCGTTCTTCATCGACCCACGAGCCAAGTGATCCACCGTTCAGGGTAATCGTATATGTATATTTTTTATTAATTGTTAAGTCTCTTCGTACTAAGTTTCGAACAAGTCGAGACCCAAACGTCTCCGGCGAAGGAGACGCGGGCGTCGCCCGAATTCTCGGCGACACGATACCGTCCTACGGATGAAACGGACACGCCTGTTTCAGGGTGTTTAGGATACATCCTTTCGGATTCACGCCAGTGTGCCACGCGTCCAGGTAGATAAAATTTTTCGAAAATTCGTTAGGACTCTTCTTCGCGCGTATCGCGCAGACCCTCGAGGCGGTCCCCCCTTCCTCCCGACAACACGAAGCGAGCTTGTAAAATTCGATCTCGCAACGGCGGGTTTATTAAGGGACTCTCGACAACGAGGAAGAATACGCAAACGCGAATATATCGTCGTCCCCTCTGAACGAATGGCACGTGGAAGTGAATACAAAAAAAAAAAAAAAGAAAGATATCCAACACCCAGCGGCGTATTGCTTTCGAGAAGTTGACGACGTTCGTACAGGTAAGTCGTAAAATATCGATGGGACTCGCCGTGAAACCTCGAAGCGGTCTATATAATTTTACCCACCCGACAACACGAAGCGAGCATAAAAAATTATTCGATCTCGCAACGGCGGGTGTGTTTCCAGACTCGCGACAACGAGGCTTCGCTCGGCGAAGCGGTCCCCTCTGAACGAACGACACGATCAAAACCCGAACACAGGTGCGTGGTACAAGTTCCTCAAATTCCACGATCCACTGCACGATCTGTGCTTCAGAGCTCAGGTGATAAAAAAAAAAAAAAATTCGTTGGGACTCGGCCGCCAAAGCCTCGAGCGGTCTACCGTTTTTCCCCGGCAACACGAAGCGAGTATAAATTATTCGATCTCGCAACGGCCGGTTTCTCAGACTCGCGACAACGAGGCTATGGCAAAAAGCAAGTCCCCTCTGAGCTTGCAGCACAATTGTGAAACGGGAAAACGAACAAGTACCAGCGGCGTATTGCTTTCACGCAGAGACGCAAAATAATGGTACACACTCGACCTGTCGAATATGCAAAGTCGACGACATAACTTACCGTTCGGGTAAGAAAAATTCGTTAGGACTCGTCGGTTAACAACACCAACACCTCGAGCGCGGTCTGTATAATTTTATTTACCCGACAACACGAAGCGAGCATAATAAATGAGATTCGATCTCGCAACGGCGGGTTCATTATACAGACCCTAATCGCCAACGAGGCTTGGCCCGACGAATCGTCCCCTCCGAACGGAACGGTACGATCGACATTAACACAACCAGGGTACGCGGCGCGACACCACGCTCTTAACGAATTCGAAGTCGACGACGATCGTCGTTCGGGTAAAGATTCGTTGGGACTCGCCGTCGTACACAGCCTCGAGGCGGTCTGTTTCACCCGACAACGCGAAGCGAGCATAATATTGTTCGATCTCGCAACGGCACGGGTTTTCACAGACTCTCGACAACGAGGCTTGGCGGCGACGAATCGTCCCCTCCGAACGGAACGGTACGATCGACTAAAACAGGATACGCGCGACACACGCTCTTAAAGGAATTCGAAGTCGACGACGGCGCGTCCGTTCGGGTGAAGATTCGTTGGGACTCGCCGCACGCGCAGCCTCTGAACGGTCCAATTTAACCTGCGACACGAAGCGAGCATAAAATGGTTCGATCTCGCAACGGCAACGGGTTTTCATAGACTCTATGAGAGCGAGGCTTGGCGGCGACGAATCGTCCCCTCCGAACGGAACGGTACGATCGACTAAAACAGGATACGCGCGACACACGCTCTTAAAAGAAATCGAAGTCGACGACGGCGCGTCCGTTCGGGTGAATGATTCGTTGGGACTCGCCGCACGCGCAGCCTCTGAGCGGTCCAATTTAACCTGCGACACGAAGCGAGCATAAAATTGTTCGATCTCGCAACGGCAACGGGTTTTCAGACACTCAACAACGAGGCTTGGCGGCGACGAATCGTCCCCTCCGAACGAAACGGTACGGTACGATCGACTGGTATAAAAGAGCGGGCGACACACGATCCTGCGAATTCGAGATCGACGACGGTACACGTTCATCGTTCGGGTGAAGATTCGTTGGGACTCGCCGCGCGCGCAGCCTCGAAGCGGTCCAATTTAACCTGCGACACGAAGCGAGCATAAAATTGTTCGATCTCGCAACGGCACGGGTTTTCACAGACTCTCGACAACGAGGCTTGGCGGCGACGAATCGTCCCCTCCGAACGAAACGGTACGGTACGATCGACTGGTATAAAAGAGCGGGCGACACACGATCCTGCGAATTCGAGGTCGACGACGGTACAACACGTTCATCGTTCGGGTGAAGATTCGTTGGGACTCGCCGCGCGCGCAGCCTCGAAGCGGTCCAATTTAACCTGCGACACGAAGCGAGCATAAAATTGTTCGATCTCGCAACGGCACGGGTTTTCACAGACTCTCGACAACGAGGCTTGGCGGCGACGAATCGTCCCCTCCGAACGAAACGGTACGGTACGATCGACCTGATCGTAAGAGAGCGGGCGACGCGATCCTACGAATTCGAGGTCGACGACGGTACACACGTTCGTCGTTCGGGTAAAGATTCGTTGGGACTCGCCGTCGTACACAGCCTCGAGGCGGTCCGTTTCACCCGACAACACGAAGCGAGCATAAAGTTGTTCGAGCTCGCAACGGCACGGGTTTTCACAGACTCTCGACAACGAGGCTTGGCGGCGACGAATCGTCCCCTCCGAACGAAACGGTACGGTACGATCGACCTGATCGTAGAGAGCGGTCGCGGTGGCACGACCCTGCGAGAATTCGAGGTCGACGACGATCGTTGTTCGTCGTTCGGGTAAAGATTCGTTGGGACTCGTCGCCGTACACCCTCGAGGCGGTCTGTTTAGCCCGGCAACGCGAAGCGAGCATAAAATTGTTCGATCTCGCAACGGCAGGGGTTTACCCAGACTCTCGACAACGGGGCTTGGCGGCGACGAATCGTCCCCTCCGAACGGAACG
>CAXAJV010000456.1:205200-263200 GCA_963969225.1 Xylocopa violacea | reverse complement strand
CGACAGGAATGTTGTCAAATATTAGTGCCGAGAGGTTGGGTTGGGTTAGGTTAGGTTATATTATGTTATTGATGTATATAAAGGCCCCACGGAGACGTAGAGGCCAACCCGCCAGGAATGTTCCCAAATATTACCGCCGAGATGTTAGGTTGGGTTAGGTTAGGTTATATTACGCTATTGCTGTATATAAAAGTCCCACTTTGTCGTAGAGGCCAACTCGACAGGAATGTTGTCAAATATTACCGCCGAGATGTTAGGTTGGGTTAGGTTAGGTTATATTACGCTACTGATGTATATAAAAGTCCCACGGTGACGTAGAGGCCAACTCGACAGGAATGTTGTCAAATATTAGTGCCGAGATATTGGGTTGGGTTAGGTTAGGTTATATTACGTTATTGATGTATATAAAGGCCCCGCGGAGTCGTAGAGGCCAACTCGACAGGAATGTTGTCAAATATTAGTGCCGAGAGGTTGGGTTGGGTTAGGTTAGGTTATATTATGTTATTGATGTATATAAAGGCCCCACGGAGACGTAGAGGCCAACCCGCCAGGAATGTTGGCAAATAATAGCGCCGAAAGGTTAGGTTGGGTTAGTTTAGGTTATATTACGTTATTGATGTATATAAAGGCCCCGCGGAGACGTAGGGGCCAACTCGACAGGAATGTTGTCAAATATTAGTGCCGAGAGGTTGGGTTGGGTTAGGTTAGGTTATATTATGTTATTGATGTATATAAAGGCCCCACGGAGACGTAGAGGCCAACCCGCCAGGAATGTTGGCAAATAATAGCGCCGAAAGGTTAGGTTGGGTTAGTTTAGGTTATATTACGTTATTGATATATGTGAAGGTCGCACGGAGAGGTAGAGGCCAACTCGACAGGAATGTTGTCAAATATTAGTGCCGAGATGTTAGGTTGGGTTAGGTTAGGTAATATTACGTTATACATGTATATGAAGGTCCCACGGAGACGTAGGGGCCAACTCGCAAGGAATGTTGTCAAATATTACCGCCGAGATGTTAGGTTGGGTTAGGTTAGGTTATATTACGTTACTGATATATATAAAGGTCCCACGGAAACGTAGAGGCCAACTCGACAGGAATGTTTTCAAATATTACCGCCGAGATGATAGGTTGGCTTAGGTTAGGTTATATTACGTTATTGATGTATATGAAGGTCCCACGGAGACGTAGAGGCCAACTCGCCAGGAATGTTGTAAAATATTACCGCCGATATGTTACGTTGGGTTAAGCTAGGTTAAATTACGTTATTGATGTATATAAATGTCCCACGGAGACGTAGAGGCCAACTCGCCAGGAATATTGTCATATAATAGCGCCGAGTGGTTAGGTTGGGTTATATTAGGTTATATTACGTTATTGATGTATATGAAGGCCCCACGGAGACGTAGAGGCCAACTCGCCAGGAATGTTGTCAAATATTACCGCCGAGATGTTAGGTTGGGTTAGGTTAGGTTATATCACGTTACTGATATATATAAACGTCCCACGGAAACGTAGAGGCCAACTCGACAGGAATGTTTTCAAATATTGCCGCCGAGATGATAGGTTGGCTTAGGTTAGGTTATATTACGTTATTGATGTATATGAAGGTCCCACGGAGACGTAGAGGCCAACTGGCCAGGAATGTTGTCAAATATTACCGCCGAGATGTTAGGTTGGGTTAGGTTAGGTTATATTACGTTACTGATATATATAAAGGTCCCACGGAAACGTAGAGGCCAACTCGACAGGAATGTTTTCAAATATTACCGCCGAGATGATAGGTTGGCTTAGGTTAGGTTATATTACGTTATTGATGTATATGAAGGTCCCACGGAGACGTAGAGGCCAACTCGCCAGGAATGTTGTCAAATATTACTGCCGAGCTGTTAGGTTGGGTTAGGTTAGGTTATATTACGTTATTGATGTATATAAAGGTCCCACGGAAACATAGAGTCCAACAAGCCAGGAATGTTGTCAAATATTACAGCCGAGATGTTACGTTGGGGTATTTTAGGTTAAATTACGTTATTGATGTATATAAAAGTCCCACGGAGACGTAGAGGCCAACTCGCCAGGAATGTTGTAAAATATTACCGCCGAGATGTTACGTTGTGTTAAGCTAGGTTAAATTACGTTATTGATGTATATAAATGTCCCACGGAGACGTAGAGGCCAACTCGCCAGGAATATTGTCATATAATAGCGCCGAGTGGTTAGGTTGGGTTATATTAGGTTATATTACGTTATTGATGGATATGAAGGTGTCACGGAGACGTAGAGGCCAACTCGCCAGGAATGTTGTCAAATATTACCGCCGAGATGTTAGGTTGGGTTAGGTTAGGTTATACCACGTTACTGATATATATAAACGTCCCACGGAAACGTAGAGGCCAACTCGACAGGAATGTTTTCAAATATTGCCGCCGAGATGATAGGTTGGCTTAGGTTAGGTTATATTACGTTATTGATGTATATGATGTTCCACAGAGACGTAGAGGCTAACTCGCCAGGAATGTTGTCAAATATTAGTGCCGAGAAGTTGGGTTGGGTTAGGTTAGGTTATATTACGTTATTGATGTATATGAAGGCCCCACGGAGACGTAGAGGCCAACTCGCCAGGAATGTTGTCAAATAATAACGGCCAGAGGTTAGGTCGGGTTATATAAGGTTATATTACGTTATTGATGTATATAAAGGCCCCACGGAGACGTAGAGGCCAACTCGCCAGGAATGTTGTCAAATATTACCGCCGAGATGATAGGTTGGGTTAGGTTAGGTTATATTACGTTATTGATGTATATGAAGGCCCCACGGAGACGTAGAGGCCAATTCGCCAGGAATGTTGTCAAATATTACCGCCGAGATGTTAGGTTGGGTCAGGTTAGGTTATATTACGTTATTGATGTATATAAAGGTCCCACGGAGACGTAGAGGCCAACTCGCCAGGAATATTGTCATCTAATAGCGCCGAGTGGTTAGGTTGGGTTATATTAGGTTATATTACGTTATTGATGGATATGAAGGTGTCACGGAGACGTAGAGGCCAACTCGCCAGGAATGTTGTCAAATATTACCGCCGAGATGTTAGGTTGGGTTAGGTTAGGTTATATTACGTTACTGATATATATAAAGGTCCCACGGAAACGTAGATGCCAACTCGCCAGGAATGTTGTCAAATATTACCGCCGAGATGATACGTTGGGTTAGGTTAGGTTATATTACGTTATTGATGTATATGAAGGCCCCACGGAGACGTAGAGGCCAATTCGCCAGGAATGTTGTCAAATATTACCGCCGAGATGTTAGGTTGGGTCAGGTTAGGTTATATTACGTTATTGATGTATATAAAGGTCCCACGGAGACGTAGAGGCCAACTCGCCAGGAATATTGTCATCTAATAGCGCCGAGTGGTTAGGTTGGGTTATATTAGGTTATATTACGTTATTGATGGATATGAATGTGTCACGGAGACGTAGAGGCCAACTCGCCAGGAATGTTGTCAAATATTACCGCCGAGATGTTAGGTTGGGTTAGGTTAGGTTATATTACGTTATTGATATATATAAAGGTCCCACGGAAACGTAGAGGCCAACTCGACAGGAATGTTTTCAAATATTACCGCCGAGATGATAGGTTGGCTTAGGTTAGGTTATATTACGTTATTGATGTATATGAAGGTCCCACGGAGACGTAGAGGCCAACTCGCCAGGAATGTTGTAAAATATTAGTACCGAGATATTAGGTTGGGTTAGGTTAGGTTATATTACGCTATTGATGTATATAAAAGTCCCACGGAGACGTAGAGGCCAACTCGACAGGAATGTTGTCAAATATTAGTGCCGAGAAGTTGGGTTGGGTTAGGTTAGGTTATATTACGTTATTGATGTATATGAAGGCCCCACGGAGACGTAGAGGCCAACTCGCCAGGAATGTTGTCAAATATTGCCGCCGAGATGTTAGGTTGGGTTAGGTTAGGTTATATTACGTTATTGATGTATATAAAGGTCCCACGGAAACATAGAGGCCAACAAGCCAGGAATGTTGTCAAGTATTACAGCCGAGATGTTACGTTGGGGTATTTTAGGTTAAATTACGTTATTGATGTATATAAAAGTCCCACGGAGACGTAGAGGCCAAATCGCCTGGAATGTTGTCAAATATTACAGCCGAGATGTTAAGTTGGGGTATTTTAGGTTAAATTATGTTATTGATGTATATAAAAGTCCCACGGAGACGTAGAGGCCAACTCGCCAGGAATATTGTCATATAATAGCGCCGAGTGGTTAGGTTGGGTTATATTAGGTTATATTACGTTATTGATGGATATGAAGGTGTCACGGAGACGTAGAGGCCAACTCGCCAGGAATGTTGTCAAATATTACCGCCGAGATGTTAGGTTGGGTTAGGTTAGGTTATATTACGTTACTGATATATATAAAGGTCCCACGGAAACGTAGATGCCAACTCGACAGGAATGTTTTCAAATATTACCGCCGAGATGATAGGTTGGCTTAGGTTAGGTTATATTACGTTATTGATGTATATGAAGGTCCCACGGAGACGTAGAGGCCAACTCGCCAGGAATGTTGTCAAATATTACCGCCGAGATGTTACGTTGGTTTGGGTTAGGTTAAATTACGTTATTGACGTATATGAAGTTCCCACGGAGAGGTAGAGGCCAACTCGCCAGGAATGTTGTCAAATATTAGTGCCGAGATGTTAGGTTGGGTTAGGTTAGGTAATATTACGTTATTGATGTATATGAAGGTTCCACGGTGACGTAGAGGCCAACTCGCCAGGAATGTTGTCAAATATTACCGCCGATGTATTAGGTTGGGTTAGGTTAGGTTATATTACGTTATTGATGTATATGAAGGGCCCACGGAGACGTAGAGGCCAACTCGCCAGGAATATTGTCATCTAATAGCGCCGAGTGGTTAGGTTGGGTTATATTAGGTTATATTACGTTATTGATGGATATGAATGTGTCACGGAGACGTAGAGGCCAACTCGACAGGAATGTTGTCAAATAATAGCGCCGAAATCTTAGGTTGGGTTAGGTTAGGTTATATTACGTTATTGATGTATATGAAGTTCCACGGAGACGTAGAGGCTAACTCGCCAGGAATGTTGTCAAATATTAGTGCCGAGAAGTTGGGTTGGGTTAGGTTAGGTTAAATTACGTTATTGATGTATATGAAGGTCCCACGGAGAGGTAGAGGCCAACTCGCCAGGAATGTTGTCAAATATTAGTGCCTAGATGTTAGGTTGGGTTAGGTTAGGTAATATTACGTTATTGATGTATATGAAGGTCCCACGGTGACGTAGAGGCCAACTCGCCAGGAATGTTGTAAAATATTAGTACCGAGATATTAGGTTGGGTTAGGTTAGGTTATATTACGCTATTGATGTATATAAAAGTCCCACGGAGACGTAGAGGCCAACTCGACAGGAATGTTGTCAAATATTAGTGCCGAGAAGTTGGGTTGGGTTAGGTTAGGTTATATTACGTTATTGATGTATATGAAGGCCCCACGGAGACGTAGAGGCCAACTCGCCACGAATGTTGTCAAATATTGCCGCCGAGATGTTAGGTTGGGTTAGGTTAGGTTATATTACGTTATTGATGTATATAAAGGTCCCACGGAAACATAGAGGCCAACAAGCCAGGAATGATGTCAAGTATTACAGCCGAGATGTTACGTTGGGGTATTTTAGGTTTAATTGCGTTATTGATGTATATAAAAGTCCCACGGAGACGTAGAGGCCAAATCGCCTGGAATGTTGTCAAATATTACAGCCGAGATGTTAAGTTGGAGTATTTTAGGTTAAATTATGTCATTGATGTATATAAAAGTCCCACGGAGACGTAGAGGCCAACTCGCCAGGAATATTGTCATATAATAGCGCCGAGTGGTTAGGTTGGGTTATATTAGGTTATATTACGTTATTGATGGATATGAAGGTGTCACGGAGACGTAGAGGCCAACTCGCCAGGAATGTTGTCAAATATTACCGCCGAGATGTTAGGTTGGGTTAGGTTAGGTTAAATTACGTTATTGATGTATATAAAGGTCCCACGGAGACGTAGAGGCCAACTCGCCAGGAATGTTGTCAAATATTACCGCCGAGATGTTACGTTGGTTTGGGTTAGGTTAAATTACGTTATTGATGTATATGAAGTTCCCACGGAGAGGTAGAGGCCAACTCGACAGGAATGTTGTCAAATATTACCGCCGAGATGTTAGGTTGGGTTAGGTTAGGTTATATCACGTTACTGATATATATAAACGTCCCACGGAAACGTAGAGGCCAACTCGACAGGAATGTTTTCAAATATTGCCGCCGAGATGATAGGTTGGCTTAGGTTAGCTTATATTACGTTATTGATGTATATGAAGGTCCCACGGAGACGTAGAGGCCAACTGGCCAGGAATGTTGTCAAATATTACCGCCGAGATGTTAGGTTGGGGTATTTTAGGTTAAATTACGTTATTGATGTATATAAAAGTCCCACGGAGACGTAGAGGCCAACTCGCCAGGAATGTTGTAAAATATTAGTACCGAGATATTAGGTTGGGTTAGGTTAGGTTATATTACGTTATTGATGTATATAAAGGTCCCACGGAGACGTAGAGGCCAACTCGACAGGAATGTTGTCAAATAATAGCGCCGAAATCTTAGGTTGGGTTAGGTTAGGTTATATTACGTTATTGATGTATATGAAGTTCCACGGAGACGTAGAGGCTAACTCGCCAGGAATGTTGTCAAATATTAGTGCCGAGAAGTTGGGTTGGGTTAGGTTAGGTTATATTACGTTATTGATGTATATGAAGGCCCCACGGAGACGTAGAGGCCAACTCGCCAGGAATGTTGTCAAATATTACCGCCGAGATGTTAGGTTGGGTTAGGTTAGGTTATATTACGTTATTGATATATATAAAGGTCCCACGGAAACGTAGAGGCCAACTCGACAGGAATGTTTTCAAATATTACCGCCGAGATGTTAGGTTGGCTTAGGTTAGGTTATATTACGTTATTGATGTATATGAAGGTCCCACGGAGACGTAGAGGCCAACTCGCCAGGAATGTTGTAAAATATTAGTACCGAGATATTAGGTTGGGTTAGGTTAGGTTATATTACGCTATTGATGTATATAAAAGTCCCACGGAAACGTAGAGGCCAACTCGACAGGAATGTTTTCAAATATTACCGCCGAGATGATAGGTTGGCTTAGGTTAGGTTATATTACGTTATTGATGTATATGAAGTTCCACAGAGACGTAGAGGCTAACTCGCCAGGAATGTTGTCAAATATTAGTGCCGAGAAGTTGGGTTGGGTTAGGTTAGGTTATATTACGTTATTGATGTATATGAAGGCCCCACGGAGACGTAGAGGCCAACTCGCCAGGAATGTTGTCAAATATTGCCGCCGAGATGTTAGGTTGGGTTAGGTTAGGTTATATTACGTTATTGATGTATATAAAGGTCCCACGGAAACATAGAGGCCAACAAGCCAGGAATGTTGTCAAGTATTACAGCCGAGATGTTACGTTGGGGTATTTTAGGTTAAATTACGTTATTGATGTATATAAAAGACCCACGGAGACGTAGAGGCCAAATCGCCTGGAATGTTGTCAAATATTACAGCCGAGATGTTACGTTGGGGTATTTTAGGTTAAATTACGTTATTGATGTATATAAAAGTCCCACGGAGACGTAGAGGCCAACTCGCCAGGAATATTGTCATATAATAGCGCCGAGTGGTTAGGTTGGGTTATACTAGGTTATATTACGTTATTGATGGATATGAAGGTGTCACGGAGACGTAGAGGCCAACTCGCCAGGAATGTTGTCAAATATTACCGCCGAGATGTTAGGTTGGGTTAGGTTAGGTTATATTACGTTATTGATATATATAAAGGTCCCACGGAAACGTAGAGGCCAACTCGACAGGAATGTTTTCAAATATTACCGCCGAGATGATAGGTTGGCTTAGGTTAGGTTATATTACGTTATTGATGTATATGAAGGTCCCACGGAGACGTAGAGGCCAACTCGCCAGGAATGTTGTAAAATATTAGTACCGAGATATTAGGTTGGGTTAGGTTAGGTTATATTACGCTATTGATGTATATAAAAGTCCCACGGAGACGTAGAGGCCAACTCGACAGGACTGTTGTCAAATATTAGTGCCGAGAAGTTGGGTTGGGTTAGGTTAGGTTATATTACGTTATTGATGTATATGAAGGCCCCACGGAGACGTAGAGGCCAGCTCGCCAGGAATGTTGTCAAATATTGCCGCCGAGATGTTAGGTTGGGTTAGGTTAGGTTATATTACGTTATTGATGTATATAAAGGTCCCACGGAAACATAGAGGCCAACAAGCCAGGAATGTTGTCAAGTATTACAGCCGAGATGTTACGTTGGGGTATTTTAGGTTAAATTACGTTATTGATGTATATAAAAGTCCCACGGAGACGTAGAGGCCAAATCGCCTGGAATGTTGTCAAATATTACAGCCGAGATGTTAAGTTGGGGTATTTTAGGTTAAATTATGTTATTGATGTATATAAAAGTCCCACGGAGACGTAGAGGCCAACTCGCCAGGAATATTGTCATATAATAGCGCCGAGTGGTTAGGTTGGGTTATATTAGGTTATATTACGTTATTGATGGATATGAAGGTGTCACGGAGACGTAGAGGCCAACTCGCCAGGAATGTTGTCAAATATTACCGCCGAGATGTTAGGTTGGGTTAGGTTAGGTTATATTACGTTACTGATATATATAAAGGTCCCACGGAAACGTAGATGCCAACTCGCCAGGAATGTTGTCAAATATTACCGCCGAGATGATAGGTTGGGTTAGGTTAGGTTATATTACGTTATTGATGTATATGAAGGCCCCACGGAGACGTAGAGGCCAATTCGCCAGGAATGTTGTCAAATATTACCGCCGAGATGTTAGGTTGGGTCAGGTTAGGTTATATTACGTTATTGATGTATATAAAGGTCCCACGGAGACGTAGAGGCCAACTCGCCAGGAATATTGTCATCTAATAGCGCCGAGTGGTTAGGTTGGGTTATATTAGGTTATATTACGTTATTGATGGATATGAATGTGTCACGGAGACGTAGAGGCCAACTCGCCAGGAATGTTGTCAAATATTACCGCCGAGATGTTAGGTTGGGTTAGGTTAGGTTATATTACGTTATTGATATATATAAAGGTCCCACGGAAACGTAGAGGCCAACTCGACAGGAATGTTTTCAAATATTACCGCCGAGATGATAGGTTGGCTTAGGTTAGGTTATATTACGTTATTGATGTATATGAAGGTCCCACGGAGACGTAGAGGCCAACTCGCCAGGAATGTTGTAAAATATTAGTACCGAGATATTAGGTTGGGTTAGGTTAGGTTATATTACGCTATTGATGTATATAAAAGTCCCACGGAGACGTAGAGGCCAACTCGACAGGAATGTTGTCAAATATTAGTGCCGAGAAGTTGGGTTGGGTTAGGTTAGGTTATATTACGTTATTGATGTATATGAAGGCCCCACGGAGACGTAGAGGCCAACTCGCCAGGAATGTTGTCAAATATTGCCGCCGAGATGTTAGGTTGGGTTAGGTTAGGTTATATTACGTTATTGATGTATATAAAGGTCCCACGGAAACATAGAGGCCAACAAGCCAGGAATGTTGTCAAGTATTACAGCCGAGATGTTACGTTGGGGTATTTTAGGTTAAATTACGTTATTGATGTATATAAAAGTCCCACGGAGACGTAGAGGCCAAATCGCCTGGAATGTTGTCAAATATTACAGCCGAGATGTTAAGTTGGGGTATTTTAGGTTAAATTATGTTATTGATGTATATAAAAGTCCCACGGAGACGTAGAGGCCAACTCGCCAGGAATATTGTCATATAATAGCGCCGAGTGGTTAGGTTGGGTTATATTAGGTTATATTACGTTATTGATGGATATGAAGGTGTCACGGAGACGTAGAGGCCAACTCGCCAGGAATGTTGTCAAATATTACCGCCGAGATGTTAGGTTGGGTTAGGTTAGGTTATATTACGTTACTGATATATATAAAGGTCCCACGGAAACGTAGATGCCAACTCGACAGGAATGTTTTCAAATATTACCGCCGAGATGATAGGTTGGCTTAGGTTAGGTTATATTACGTTATTGATGTATATGAAGGTCCCACGGAGACGTAGAGGCCAACTCGCCAGGAATGTTGTCAAATATTACCGCCGAGATGTTACGTTGGTTTGGGTTAGGTTAAATTACGTTATTGACGTATATGAAGTTCCCACGGAGAGGTAGAGGCCAACTCGCCAGGAATGTTGTCAAATATTAGTGCCGAGATGTTAGGTTGGGTTAGGTTAGGTAATATTACGTTATTGATGTATATGAAGGTTCCACGGTGACGTAGAGGCCAACTCGCCAGGAATGTTGTCAAATATTACCGCCGATGTATTAGGTTGGGTTAGGTTAGGTTATATTACGCTATTGATGTATATAAAAGTCCCACGGAGACGTAGAGGCCAACTCGCCAGGAATATTGTCATCTAATAGCGCCGAGTGGTTACGTTGGGTTATATTAGGTTATATTACGTTATTGATGGATATGAATGTGTCACGGAGACGTAGAGGCCAACTCGCCAGGAATGTTGTCAAATATTACCGCCGAGATGTTAGGTTGGGTTAGGTTAGGTTATATTACGTTATTGATGTATATAAAGGTCCCACGGAGACGTAGAGGCCAACTCGACAGGAATGTTGTCAAATAATAGCGCCGAAATCTTAGGTTGGGTTAGGTTAGGTTATATTACGTTATTGATGTATATGAAGTTCCACGGAGACGTAGAGGCTAACTCGCCAGGAATGTTGTCAAATATTAGTGCCGAGAAGTTGGGTTGGGTTAGGTTAGGTTATATTACGTTATTGATGTATATGAAGGCCCCACGGAGACGTAGAGGCCAACTCGCCAGGAATGTTGTCAAATATTACCGCCGAGATGTTAGGTTGGGTTAGGTTAGGTTATATTACGTTATTGATATATATAAAGGTCCCACGGAAACGTAGAGGCCAACTCGACAGGAATGTTTTCAAATATTACCGCCGAGATGTTAGGTTGGCTTAGGTTAGGTTATATTACGTTATTGATGTATATGAAGGTCCCACGGAGACGTAGAGGCCAACTCGCCAGGAATGTTGTAAAATATTAGTACCGAGATATTAGGTTGGGTTAGGTTAGGTTATATTACGCTATTGATGTATATAAAAGTCCCACGGAAACGTAGAGGCCAACTCGACAGGAATGTTTTCAAATATTACCGCCGAGATGATAGGTTGGCTTAGGTTAGGTTATATTACGTTATTGATGTATATGAAGTTCCACAGAGACGTAGAGGCTAACTCGCCAGGAATGTTGTCAAATATTAGTGCCGAGAAGTTGGGTTGGGTTAGGTTAGGTTATATTACGTTATTGATGTATATGAAGGCCCCACGGAGACGTAGAGGCCAACTCGCCAGGAATGTTGTCAAATATTGCCGCCGAGATGTTATGTTGGGTTAGGTTAGGTTATATTACGTTATTGATGTATATAAAGGTCCCACGGAAACATAGAGGCCAACAAGCCAGGAATGTTGTCAAGTATTACAGCCGAGATGTTACGTTGGGGTATTTTAGGTTAAATTACGTTATTGATGTATATAAAAGACCCACGGAGACGTAGAGGCCAAATCGCCTGGAATGTTGTCAAATATTACAGCCGAGATGTTACGTTGGGGTATTTTAGGTTAAATTACGTTATTGATGTATATAAAAGTCCCACGGAGACGTAGAGGCCAACTCGCCAGGAATATTGTCATATAATAGCGCCGAGTGGTTAGGTTGGGTTATACTAGGTTATATTACGTTATTGATGGATATGAAGGTGTCACGGAGACGTAGAGGCCAACTCGCCAGGAATGTTGTAAAATATTACCGCCGAGATGTTACGTTGGGTTAAGCTAGGTTAAATTACGTTATTGATGTATATAAATGTCCCACGGAGACGTAGAGGCCAACTCGCCAGGAATATTGTCATATAATAGCGCCGAGTGGTTAGGTTGGGTTATATTAGGTTATATTACGTTATTGATGGATATGAAGGTGTCACGGAGACGTAGAGGCCAACTCGCCAGGAATGTTGTCAAATATTAGTGCCGAGAAGTTGGGTTGGGTTAGGTTAGGTTATATTACGTTATTGATGTATATGAAGGCCCCACGGAGACGTAGAGGCCAACTCGCCAGGAATGTTGTCAAATATTGCCGCCGAGATGTTAGGTTGGGTTAGGTTAGGTTATATTACGTTATTGATGTATATAAAGGTCCCACGGAAACATAGAGGCCAACAAGCCAGGAATGTTGTCAAGTATTACAGGCGAGATGTTACGTTGGGGTATTTTAGGTTAAATTACGTTATTGATGTATATAAAAGTCCCACGGAGACGTAGAGGCCAACTCGCCTGGAATGTTGTCAAATATTACCGCCGAGATGTTAGGTTGGGTTAGGTTAGGTTATATTACGTTATTGATATATATAAAGGTCCCACGGAAACGTAGAGGCCAACTCGACAGGAATGTTTTCAAATATTACCGCCGAGATGATAGGTTGGCTTACGTTAGGTTATATTACGTTATTGATGTATATGAAGGTCCCACGGAGACGTAGAGGCCAACTCGCCAGGACTGTTGTCAAATATTACCGCCGAGATGTTAGGTTGGGTTAGGTTAGGTTATATTACGTTATTGATGTATATAAAGGTCCCACGGAAACATAGAGTCCAACAAGCCAGGAATGTTGTAAAATATTACAGCCGAGATGTTACGTTGGGGTATTTTAGGTTAAATTACGTTATTGATGTATATAAAAGTCCCACGGAGACGTAGAGGCCATCTCGCCAGGAATGTTGTAAAATATTACCGCCGAGATGTTAGGTTGGGTTAGGTTAGGTTATATTACGTTATTGATGTATATGAAGGCCCCACGGAGACGTAGAGGCCAACTCGCCAGGAATGTTGTCAAATATTACCGCCGAGATGATAGGTTGGGTTAGGTTAGGTTATATTACGTTATTGATGTATATGAAGGCCCCACGGAGACGTAGAGGCCAACTCTCCAGGAATGTTCTCAAATATTACCGCCGAGATGATAGGTTGGGTTAGGTTAGGATATATTACGTTATTGATGTATATGAAGGTCCCAGGGAGAGGTAGAGGCCAACTCGCCAGGAATGTTGTCAAATATTAGTGCCGAGATGTTAGGTTGGCTTAGGTTAGGTTATATTACGTTATTGATGTATATAAAATTCCCACGGAGACGTAGAGGACAACTCGCCAGGAATGTTGTCACATAATAGCGCCGAGACGTTATGTTGGGTTAGGTTACGTTATATTACGTTATTGATGTATATAAAAGCCCCACGGAGACGTAGAGGCCAACTCGCCAGGAATGTTGTCAAATATTAGGTCCGAGAGATTGGGTTGGGTTAGGTTAGGTTATATTACGTTATTGATGTATATAAAGGCCCCGCGGAAACGTAGAGGCCAACCCGCCAGGAATGTTGTCAAATAATATCGCCGAAAGGTTAGGTCGGATTAGTGTAGGTTATATTACGTTATTGATATATGTGAAGGTCCCACGGAGACGTAGAGGCCAACTCGCCAGGAATGTTGTCACATAATAGCGCCGAGTGGTTAGGTCGGGTTATATTAGGTTATATTACGTTATTGATGGATATGAAGGTCTCACGGAGACGTAGAGGCCAACTCGCCAGGAATGTTGTCAAATATTACCGCCGAGATGATAGGTTGGGTTAGGTTAGGTTGTATTACGTTATTGATGTATATGAAGGCCCCACGGAGACGTAGAGGCCAACTCGCCTGGAATGTTGTCAAATATTAGTGCCGAAATCTTAGGTTGGGTTAGGTTAGGTAATGTTACGTTATTGATGAATATGAAGGTCCCACGGTGACGTACAGGCCAACTCGCCAGGAATGTTGTCAAATATTACCGCCGATGTGTTAGGTTGGGTTAGGTTAGGTTATACTACGTTATTGATGTATATGAAGGCCCCACGGAGACGTAGAGGCCAACTCGCCAGGAATGTTGTCAAATATTACCGCCGAGATGATAGGTTGGGTTAGGTTAGGTTATATTACGTTATTGATGTATATGAAGGCCCCACGGAGACGTAGAGGCCAACTCGCCAGGAATGTTGTCAAATGTTAGTGCCGAGATGTTAGGTTGGGTTAGGTTAGGTAATATTACGTTATTGATGTATATGAAGGTCCCACGGAGACGTAAAGGCCAACTCGCCAGGAATGTTGTCAAATATTACCGCCGATATGATAGGTTGGGCTAGGTTAGGTTATATGACGTTATTGATGTATATAAAGGTCCCACGGAAACATAGAGGCCGACAAGCCAGGAATGTTGTCAAATATTACCGCCGAGATGTTACGTTGGTTTAGGTTAGGTTAAATTACGTTATTGATGTATATAAAAGTCCCACGGAGACGTAGAGGTCAACTCGCCAGGAATGTTGTCAAATAATAGCGCCGAGATCTTAGGTTGGGTTAGGTCAGGTAATATTATGTTATTGATGTATATGAAGGTCCCACGGAGAGGTAGAGGCCAACTCGGCAGGAATGTTGCCAAATATTAGTGCCGAGATGTTAGGTTGGGTTAGGTGAGGTAATATTATGTTATTGATGTATATGAAGGTCCCACGGTGACGTAGAGGCCAACTCGCCAGGAATGTTGTCAAATATTACCGCCGATGAGTTAGGTTGGGTTAGGTTAGGTTATATTACGTTATTGATGTATATGAAGGCCCCACGGAGACGTAGAGGCCAACTCGCCAGGAATGTTGTCAAATATTACCGCCGATGAGTTAGGTTGGGTTAGGTTAGGTTATATTACGTTATTGATGTATATGAAGGCCCCACGGAGACGTAGAGGCCAACTCGCCAGGAATGTTGTCAAATATTACCGCCGATATGATAGGTTGGGCTAGGTTAGGTTATATTACGTTATTGATGTATATAAAGGTCCCACGGAGAGGTAGAGGCCAACTCGCCAGGAATGTTGTCAAATATTAGTGCCGAGATGTTAGGTTGGTTTAGGTTAGGTTAAATTACGTTATTGATGTATATGAAGGCCCCACGGAGACGTAGAGGCCAACTCGCCAGGAATGTCAAATATTACCGCCGAGATGTTAGGTTGGGTTAGGTTAGGTTATATTACGTTATTGATGTATATAAAATTCCCACGTAGACGTAGAGGCCAAGTCGCCAGGAATGTTGTCAAATATTACCGCCGAGATGTTAGGTTGGGTTAGGTTAGGTTATATTACGTTATTGATGTATATAAAAGCCCCACGGAGACGTAGAGGCCAACTCGCCAGGAATGTTGTCAAATATTAGTGCCGAGAGGTTGGGTTGGGTTAGGTTAGGTTATATTACGTTATTGATGTATATAAAATTCCCACGGAGACGTAGGGGCCAACTCGCCAGGAATGTTGTCAAATAGTAGTGCCGAGATCTTAGGTTGGGATAGGTTAGGTTATATTACGTTATTGATGTACATAAAATTCCCACGGAGGCGTAGAGGCCAACTCGCCAGGAATGTTGTCAAATATTAGTACCGAGATGTTAGGTTGGGTTAGGTTAGGTTATATTACGTTATTGATGTACATAAAGTTCCCACGGAGACGTAGAGGCCAACTCGCCAGGAATGTTGTCAAATATTAGTACCGAGATGTTAGGTTGGGTTACGTTAGGTTATATTACGCTATTGATGTATATAAATGTCCCACGGAGACGTAGAGGCCAACTCGACAGGAATGTTGTCAAAGAATAGCGCCGAAAGGTTAGGTTGGGTTAGGTTAGGTTATATTACGTTATTGATGTATATGAAGGTCTCACGGTGAAGTAGAGGCCAACAAGCCAGGAATGTTTTCAAATATTACCGCCGAGATGTTAGGTTGGGTTAGGTTAGGTAATGTTACGTTATTGATGTATATGAAGGTCCCACGGTGACGTAGAGGCCAACTCGCCAGGAATGTTGTCAAATATTACCGCCGATGTGTTAGGTTGGGTTAGGTTAGGTTATACTACGTTATTGATGTATATGAAGGCCCCACGGAGACGTAGAGGCCAACTCGCCAGGAATGTTGTCAAATATTACCGCCGAGATGTTACGTTGGTTTAGGTTAGGTTAAATTACGTTATTGATGTATATAAAAGTCCCACGGAGACGTAGAGGTCAACTCGCCAGGAATGTTGTCAAATAATAGCGCCGAGATGTTAGGTTGGTTTAGGTTAGGTTAAATTACGTTATTGATGTATATGAAGGCCCCACGGAGACGTAGAGGCCAACTCGCCAGGAATGTTGTCAAATATTACCGCCGAGATGTTAGGTTGGGTTAGGTTAGGTTATATTACGTTATTGATGTATATAAAATTCCCACGTAGACGTAGAGGCCAAGTCGCCAGGAATGTTGTCAAATATTACCGCCGAGATGTTAAGTTGGGTTAGGTTAGGTTATATTACGTTATTGATGTATATAAAATCCCCACGGAGACGTAGAGGCCAACTCGACAGGAATGTTGTCAAATATTAGTGCCGAGAGGTTGGGTTGGGTTAGGTTAGGTTATATTACGTTATTGATGTATATAAAATTCCCACGGAGACGTAGAGGCCAAGTCGCCAGGAATGTTGTCAAATATTACCGCCGAGATGTTAGGTTGGGTTAGGTTAGGTTATATTACGTTATTGATGTACATAAAATTCCCACGGAGGCGTAGAGGCCAACTCGCCAGGAATGTTGTCAAATATTAGTACCGAGATGTTAGGTTGGGTTAGGTAAGGTTATATTACGTTATTGATGTATATGAAGGCCCCACGGAGACGTAGAGGCCAACTCGCCAGGAATTTTGTCAAATATTACCGCCGAGATGTTAGGTTGGTTTAGGTTAGGTTATATTACGTTATTGATGTATATAAAGGTCCCACGGAAACATAGAGGCCAACAAGAGAGGAATGTTGTCAAATATTACCCCCGAGATGTTACGTTGGTTTGGGTTAGGTTAAATTACGTTATTGATGTATATAAAAGTCCCACGGAGACGTAGAGGCCAACTCGACAGGAAAGTTGTCAAATAATAGCGCCGAAAGGTTAGGTTGGGTTAGGTTATGTTATATTACGTTATTGATGTACATAAAATTCCCACGGAGACGTAGAGGCTAACTCGACAGGAATGTTGTCAAATATTACCGCCGAGATGATAGGTTGGGTTAGGTTAGGTTATATTAAGTTATTTATGTATATAAAATTCCCACGGAGACGTAGAGGCCAACTCGCCAGGAATGTTGTCAAATATTACCGCCGAGATGATAGGTTGGATTAGGTTAGGTTATATTACGTTATTGATGTATATGAAGGCCCCACGGAGACGTAGAGGCCAACCCGCCAGGAGTGTTGTCAAATATTACCGCCGAGATGTTAGGTTGGGTTAGGTTAGGTTATATTACGTTATTGATGTATATGAAGGCCCCACGGAGACGTAGAGGCCAACTCGCCAGGAATGTTGTCAAATATTACCGCCGAGATGTTAGATTGGGTTAGGTTAGGTTATATTACGTTATTGATGTATATAAAAGCCCCGCGGAGACGTAGAGGCCAACTCGCCAGGAATGTTGTCAAATATTAGTGCCGAGGTCTTAGGTTGGGTTAGGTTAGGTTATATTACGTTATTGATGTACATAAAATTACCACGGAGACGTAGAGGCCAACTCGCCAGGAATGTTGTCAAATATTAGTACCGAGATGTTAGGTTGGGTTAGGTTAGGTTATATTACGCTATTGATGTATATGAAAGTCCCACGGGACGTAGAGGCCAAATCGCCAGGAATGTTGTCAAATATTAGTGCCGAGATCTTAGGTTGGGTTAGGTCAGGTAATATTACGTTATTGATGTACATAAAATTCCCACGGAGACGTAGAGGCCAACTCGCCAGGAATGTTGTCCAATATTAGTACCGAGATGTTAGGTTGGGTTAGGTTAGGTTACATTACGCTATTGATGGATATAAAAGTCCCACGGAGACGTAGAGGCCAACTCGACAGGAATGTTGTCAAAGAATAGCGCCGAAAGGTTAGGTTGGGTTAGGTTATGTTATATTACGTTATTGATGTATATGAAGGTCTCACGTTGAAGTAGGGGCCAACAAGCCAGGAATGTTTTCAAATATTACCGCCGAGATGTTACGTTGGTTTAGGTTAGGTTAAATTACGTTATTGATGTATATAAAATTCCCACGGAGACGTAGAGGCCAACGCACCAGGAATGTTGTCAAATATTAGTTCCGAGAGATTGGGTTGGGTTAGGTTAGGTTATATTACGTTATTGATGTATATAAAGGCCCCGCGGAGACGTAGAGGCCAACCCGCCAGGAATGTTGTCAAATAATAGCGCCGAAAGGTTAGGTTGGGTTAGTTTAGGTTATATTACGTTATTGATATGTGTGAAGGTCTCACGGAGACGTAGAAGCCAACTCGCCAGGAATGTTGTCAAATATTACCGCCGAGATGATAGGTTGGGTTAGGTTTGGTTATATTACGTTATTGATGTATATGAAGACCCCACGGAGACGTAGAGGCCAACGCGTCAGGAATGTTGTCAAATATTACCGCCGAGATGATAGGTTGGGTTAGGTTAGGATATATTACGTTATTGATGTATATGAAGGTCCCACGGAGAGGTAGAGGCCAACTCGCCAGGAATGTTGTCAAATATTAGTGCCGAGAGGTTGGGTTGGGTTAAGTTAGGTTATATACGTTATTGATGTATATAAAATTCCCACGGAGACGTAGGGGCCAACTCGCCAGGAATGTTGTCAAATATTACCACCCATGAGTTAGGTTGGGTTAGGTTAGGTTATATTACGTTATTGATGTATATGAAGGACCCACGGAGACGTAGAGGCCAACTCGCCAGGAATGTTGTCAAATATTACCGCCGAAATGATAGGTTGGGCTAGGTTAGGTTATATTACGTTATTGATGTATCTGAAGGTCCCACGAAGAGGTAGAGGCCAACTCACCAGGAATGTTGTCAAATATTAGTGCCGAGATGTTAGGTTGGTTTAGGTTAGGTTAAATTACGTTATTGATGTATATGAAGGCCCCACGGATACGTAGAGGCCAACCCGCCAGGAATGTTGTCAAATAATAGCGCCGAAAGGTTAGGTTGGGTTAGTTTAGGTTATATTACGTTATTGATATATGTGAAGGTCCCACGGAGACGTAGAGGTCAACTCGCCAGGAATGTTGTCAAATAATAGCGCCGAGATCTTAGGTTGGGTTAGGTCAGGTAATATTATGTTATTGATGTATATAAAATTCCCACGTAGACGTAGAGGCCAAGTCGCCAGGAATGTTGTCAAATATTACCGCCGATATGATAGGTTGGGCTAGGTTAGGTTATATTACGTTATTGATGTATATAAAGGTCCCACGGAGAGGTAGAGGCCAACTCGCCAGGAATGTTGTCAAATATTAGTGCCGAAATGTTAGGTTGGTTGAGGTTAGGTTAAATTACGTTATTGATGTATATGAAGGCCCCACGGAGACGTAGAGGCCAACTCGCCAGGAATGTTGTCAAATATTACCGCCGAGATGTTAGGTTGGGTTAGGTTAGGTTATATTACGTTATTGATGTACATAAAATTACCACGGAGACGTAGAGGCCAAATCGCCAGGAATGTTGTCAAATATTAGTACCGAGGTGGTAGGTTGGGTTAGGTTAGGTTATATTACGTTATTGATGTATATAAAATTCCCACGGAGACGTAGAGGCCAACTCGCCAGGAATGTTGTCAAATATTAGTACCGAGATGTTAGGTTGGGTTAGGTTAGGTTGTATTACGCTATTGATGTATATGAAAGTCCCACGGGACGTAGAGGCCAAATCGCCAGGAATGTTGTCAAATATTAGTGCCGAGATCTTAGGTTGGGTTAGGTCAGGTAATATTACGTTATTGATGTACATAAAATTCCCACGGAGACGTAGAGGCCAACTCGCCAGGAATGTTGTCAAATATTAGTACCGAGATGTTAGGTTGGGTTACGTTAGGTTATATTACGCTATTGATGTATATAAATGTCCCACGGAGACGTAGAGGCCAACTCGACAGGAATGTTGTCAAAGAATAGCGCCGAAAGGTTAGGTTGGGTTAGGTTAGGTTATATTACGTTATTGATGTATATGAAGGTCTCACGGTGAAGTAGAGGCCAACAAGCCAGGAATGTTTTCAAATATTACCGCCGAGATGTTAGGTTGGGTTAGGTTAGGTAATGTTACGTTATTGATGTATATGAAGGTCCCACGGTGACGTACAGGTCAACTCGCCAGGAATGTTGTCAAATATTACCGCCGATGTGTTAGGTTGGGTTAGGTTAGGTTATACTACGTTATTGATGTATATGAAGGCCCCACGGAGACGTAGAGGCCAACTCGCCAGGAATGTTGTCAAATATTACCGCCGAGATGTTACGTTGGTTTAGGTTAGGTTAAATTACGTTATTGATGTATATAAAAGTCCCACGGAGACGTAGAGGTCAACTCGCCAGGAATGTTGTCAAATAATAGCGCCGAGATCTTAGGTTGGGTTAGGTTAGGTTAAATTACGTTATTGATGTATATGAAGGCCCCACGGAGACGTAGAGGCCAACTCGCCAGGAATGTTGTCAAATATTACCGCCGAGATGTTAGGTTGGGTTAGGTTAGGTTATATTACGTTATTGATGTATATAAAATTCCCACGTAGACGTAGAGGCCAAGTCGCCAGGAATGTTGTCAAATATTACCGCCGAGATGTTAGGTTGGGTTAGGTTAGGTTATATTACGTTATTGATGTATATAAAAGCCCCACGGAGACGTAGAGGCCAACTCGCCAGGAATGTTGTCAAATATTAGTGCCGAGAGGTTAGATTGGGTTAGGTTAGGTTATATTACGTTATTGATGTATATAAAAGCCCCACGGAGACGTAGAGGCCAACTCGCCAGGAATGTTGTCAAATATTAGTGCCGAGGTCTTAGGTTGGGTTAGGTTAGGTTATATTACGTTATTGATGTACATAAAATTACCACGGAGACGTAGAGGCCAACTCGCCAGGAATGTTGTCAAATATTAGTACCGAGGTGGTAGGTTGGGTTAGGTTAGGTTATATTACGTTATTGATGTATATAAAATTCCCACGGAGACGTAGAGGCCAACTCGCCAGGAATGTTGTCAAATATTAGTACCGAGATGTTAGGTTGGGTTAGGTTAGGTTATATTACGCTATTGATGTATATGAAAGTCCCACGGGACGTAGAGGCCAAATCGCCAGGAATGTTGTCAAATATTAGTGCCGAGATCTTAGGTTGGGTTAGGTCAGGTAATATTACGTTATTGATGTACATAAAATTCCCACGGAGACGCAGAGGCCAACTCGCCAGGAATGTTGTCCAATATTAGTACCGAGATGTTAGGTTGGGTTAGGTTAGGTTACATTACGCTATTGATGGATATAAAAGTCCCACGGAGACGTAGAGGCCAACTCGCCAGGAATGTTGTCAAATATTAGTGCCGAGAGGTTGGGTTGGGTTAGGTTAGGTTATATTACGTTATTGATGTATATAAAATTCCCACGGAGACGTAGAGGCCAAGTCGCCAGGAATGTTGTCAAATATTACCGCCGAGATGTTAGGTTGGGTTAGGTTAGGTTATATTACGTTATTGATGTACATAAAATTCCCACGGAGGCGTAGAGGCCAACTCGCCAGGAATGTTGTCAAATATTAGTACCGAGATGTTAGGTTGGGTTAGGTAAGGTTATATTACGTTATTGATGTATATGAAGGCCCCACGGAGACGTAGAGGCCAACTCGCCAGGAATTTTGTCAAATATTACCGCCGAGATGTTAGGTTGGTTTAGGTTAGGTTATATTACGTTATTGATGTATATAAAGGTCCCACGGAAACATAGAGGCCAACAAGAGAGGAATGTTGTCAAATATTACCCCCGAGATGTTACGTTGGTTTGGGTTAGGTTAAATTACGTTATTGATGTATATAAAAGTCCCACGGAGACGTAGAGGCCAACTCGACAGGAAAGTTATCAAATAATAGCGCCGAAAGGTTAGGTTGGGTTAGGTTATGTTATATTAAGTTATTTATGTATATAAAATTCCCACGGAGACGTAGAGGCCAACTCGCCAGGAATGTTGTCAAATATTACCGCCGAGATGATAGGTTGGATTAGGTTAGGTTATATTACGTTATTGATGTATATGAAGGCCCCACGGAGACATAGAGGCCAACCCGCCAGGAATGTTGTCAAATATTACCGCCGAGATGTTAGGTTGGGTTAGGTTAGGTTATATTACGTTATTGATGTATATGAAGGCCCCACGGAGACGTAGAGGCCAACTCGCCAGGAATGTTGTCAAATATTACCGCCGAGATGTTAGATTGGGTTAGGTTAGGTTATATTACGTTATTGATGTATATAAAAGCCCCACGGAGACGTAGAGGCCAACTCGCCAGGAATGTTGTCAAATATTAGTGCCGAGGTCTTAGGTTGGGTTAGGTTAGGTTATATTACGTTATTGATGTACATAAAATTACCACGGAGACGTAGAGGCCAACTCGCCAGGAATGTTGTCAAATATTAGTACCGAGGTGGTAGGTTGGGTTAGGTTAGGTTATATTACGTTATTGATGTATATAAAATTCCCACGGAGACGTAGAGGCCAACTCGCCAGGTATGTTGTCAAATATTAGTACCGAGATGTTAGGTTGGGTTAGGTTAGGTTATATTACGCTATTGATGTATATGAAAGTCCCACGGGACGTAGAGGCCAAATCGCCAGGAATGTTGTCAAATATTAGTGCCGAGATCTTAGGTTGGGTTAGGTCAGGTAATATTACGTTATTGATGTACATAAAATTCCCACGGAGACGTAGAGGCCAACTCGCCAGGAATGTTGTCCAATATTAGTACCGAGATGTTAGGTTGGGTTAGGTTAGGTTACATTACGCTATTGATGGATATAAAAGTCCCACGGAGACGTAGAGGCCAACTCGACAGGAATGTTGTCAAAGAATAGCGCCGAAAGGTTAGGTTGGGTTAGGTTATGTTATATTACGTTATTGATGTATATGAAGGTCTCACGTTGAAGTAGGGGCCAACAAGCCAGGAATGTTTTCAAATATTACCGCCGAGATGTTACGTTGGTTTAGGTTAGGTTAAATTACGTTATTGATGTATATAAAATTCCCACGGAGACGTAGAGGCCAACGCACCAGGAATGTTGTCAAATATTAGTTCCGAGAGATTGGGTTGGGTTAGGTTAGGTTATATTACGTTATTGATGTATATAAAGGCCCCGCGGAGACGTAGAGGCCAACCCGCCAGGAATGTTGTCAAATAATAGCGCCGAAAGGTTAGGTTGGGTTAGTTTAGGTTATATTACGTTATTGATATGTGTGAAGGTCCCACGGAGACGTAGAGGCCAACTCGCCAGGAATGTTGTCACATAATAGCGCCGAGTGGTTAGGTCGGGTTATATTAGGTTATATTACGTTATTGATGGATATGAAGGTCTCACGGAGACGTAGAAGCCAACTCGCCAGGAATGTTGTCAAATATTACCGCCGAGATGATAGGTTGGGTTAGGTTTGGTTATATTACGTTATTGATGTATATGAAGACCCCACGGAGACGTAGAGGCCAACGCGTCAGGAATGTTGTCAAATATTACCGCCGAGATGATAGGTTGGGTTAGGTTAGGATATATTACGTTATTGATGTATATGAAGGTCCCACGGAGAGGTAGAGGCCAACTCGCCAGGAATGTTGTCAAATATTAGTGCCGAGAGGTTGGGTTGGGTTAAGTTAGGTTATATACGTTATTGATGTATATAAAATTCCCACGGAGACGTAGGGGCCAACTCGCCAGGAATGTTGTCAAATATTACCACCCATGAGTTAGGTTGGGTTAGGTTAGGTTATATTACGTTATTGATGTATATGAAGGACCCACGGAGACGTAGAGGCCAACTCGCCAGGAATGTTGTCAAATATTACCGCCGAAATGATAGGTTGGGCTAGGTTAGGTTATATTACGTTATTGATGTATCTGAAGGTCCCACGAAGAGGTAGAGGCCAACTCACCAGGAATGTTGTCAAATATTAGTGCCGAGATGTTAGGTTGGTTTAGGTTAGGTTAAATTACGTTATTGATGTATATGAAGGCCCCACGGATACGTAGAGGCCAACCCGCCAGGAATGTTGTCAAATAATAGCGCCGAAAGGTTAGGTTGGGTTAGTTTAGGTTATATTACGTTATTGATATATGTGAAGGTCCCACGGAGACGTAGAGGTCAACTCGCCAGGAATGTTGTCAAATAATAGCGCCGAGATCTTAGGTTGGGTTAGGTCAGGTAATATTATGTTATTGATGTATATAAAATTCCCACGTAGACGTAGAGGCCAAGTCGCCAGGAATGTTGTCAAATATTACCGCCGATATGATAGGTTGGGCTAGGTTAGGTTATATTACGTTATTGATGTATATAAAGGTCCCACGGAGAGGTAGAGGCCAACTCGCCAGGAATGTTGTCAAATATTAGTGCCGAAATGTTAGGTTGGTTGAGGTTAGGTTAAATTACGTTATTGATGTATATGAAGGCCCCACGGAGACGTAGAGGCCAACTCGCCAGGAATGTTGTCAAATATTACCGCCGAGATGTTAGGTTGGGTTAGGTTAGGTTATATTACGTTATTGATGTACATAAAATTACCACGGAGACGTAGAGGCCAAATCGCCAGGAATGTTGTCAAATATTAGTACCGAGGTGGTAGGTTGGGTTAGGTTAGGTTATATTACGTTATTGATGTATATAAAATTCCCACGGAGACGTAGAGGCCAACTCGCCAGGAATGTTGTCAAATATTAGTACCGAGATGTTAGGTTGGGTTAGGTTAGGTTGTATTACGCTATTGATGTATATGAAAGTCCCACGGGACGTAGAGGCCAAATCGCCAGGAATGTTGTCAAATATTAGTGCCGAGATCTTAGGTTGGGTTAGGTCAGGTAATATTACGTTATTGATGTACATAAAATTCCCACGGAGACGTAGAGGCCAACTCGCCAGGAATGTTGTCAAATATTAGTACCGAGATGTTAGGTTGGGTTACGTTAGGTTATATTACGCTATTGATGTATATAAATGTCCCACGGAGACGTAGAGGCCAACTCGACAGGAATGTTGTCAAAGAATAGCGCCGAAAGGTTAGGTTGGGTTAGGTTAGGTTATATTACGCTATTGATGTATATGAAAGTCCCACGGGACGTAGAGGCCAAATCGCCAGGAATGTTGTCAAATATTAGTGCCGAGATCTTAGGTTGGGTTAGGTCAGGTAATATTACGTTATTGATGTACATAAAATTCCCACGGAGACGTAGAGGCCAACTCGCCAGGAATGTTGTCCAATATTAGTACCGAGATGTTAGGTTGGGTTAGGTTAGGTTACATTACGCTATTGATGGATATAAAAGTCCCACGGAGACGTAGAGGCCAACTCGCCAGGAATGTTGTCAAATATTAGTGCCGAGAGGTTGGGTTGGGTTAGGTTAGGTTATATTACGTTATTGATGTATATAAAATTCCCACGGAGACGTAGAGGCCAAGTCGCCAGGAATGTTGTCAAATATTACCGCCGAGATGTTAGGTTGGGTTAGGTTAGGTTATATTACGTTATTGATGTACATAAAATTCCCACGGAGGCGTAGAGGCCAACTCGCCAGGAATGTTGTCAAATATTAGTACCGAGATGTTAGGTTGGGTTAGGTAAGGTTATATTACGTTATTGATGTATATGAAGGCCCCACGGAGACGTAGAGGCCAACTCGCCAGGAATTTTGTCAAATATTACCGCCGAGATGTTAGGTTGGTTTAGGTTAGGTTATATTACGTTATTGATGTATATAAAGGTCCCACGGAAACATAGAGGCCAACAAGAGAGGAATGTTGTCAAATATTACCCCCGAGATGTTACGTTGGTTTGGGTTAGGTTAAATTACGTTATTGATGTATATAAAAGTCCCACGGAGACGTAGAGGCCAACTCGACAGGAAAGTTATCAAATATTACCGCCGAAATGATAGGTTGGGCTAGGTTAGGTTATATTACGTTATTGATGTATCTGAAGGTCCCACGAAGAGGTAGAGGCCAACTCACCAGGAATGTTGTCAAATATTAGTGCCGAGATGTTAGGTTGGTTTAGGTTAGGTTAAATTACGTTATTGATGTATATGAAGGCCCCACGGATACGTAGAGGCCAACCCGCCAGGAATGTTGTCAAATAATAGCGCCGAAAGGTTAGGTTGGGTTAGTTTAGGTTATATTACGTTATTGATATATGTGAAGGTCCCACGGAGACGTAGAGGTCAACTCGCCAGGAATGTTGTCAAATAATAGCGCCGAGATCTTAGGTTGGGTTAGGTCAGGTAATATTATGTTATTGATGTATATAAAATTCCCACGTAGACGTAGAGGCCAAGTCGCCAGGAATGTTGTCAAATATTACCGCCGATATGATAGGTTGGGCTAGGTTAGGTTATATTACGTTATTGATGTATATAAAGGTCCCACGGAGAGGTAGAGGCCAACTCGCCAGGAATGTTGTCAAATATTAGTGCCGAAATGTTAGGTTGGTTGAGGTTAGGTTAAATTACGTTATTGATGTATATGAAGGCCCCACGGAGACGTAGAGGCCAACTCGCCAGGAATGTTGTCAAATATTACCGCCGAGATGTTAGGTTGGGTTAGGTTAGGTTATATTACGTTATTGATGTACATAAAATTACCACGGAGACGTAGAGGCCAAATCGCCAGGAATGTTGTCAAATATTAGTACCGAGGTGGTAGGTTGGGTTAGGTTAGGTTATATTACGTTATTGATGTATATAAAATTCCCACGGAGACGTAGAGGCCAACTCGCCAGGAATGTTGTCAAATATTAGTACCGAGATGTTAGGTTGGGTTAGGTTAGGTTGTATTACGCTATTGATGTATATGAAAGTCCCACGGGACGTAGAGGCCAAATCGCCAGGAATGTTGTCAAATATTAGTGCCGAGATCTTAGGTTGGGTTAGGTCAGGTAATATTACGTTATTGATGTACATAAAATTCCCACGGAGACGTAGAGGCCAACTCGCCAGGAATGTTGTCAAATATTAGTACCGAGATGTTAGGTTGGGTTACGTTAGGTTATATTACGCTATTGATGTATATAAATGTCCCACGGAGACGTAGAGGCCAACTCGACAGGAATGTTGTCAAAGAATAGCGCCGAAAGGTTAGGTTGGGTTAGGTTAGGTTATATTACGTTATTGATGTATATGAAGGTCTCACGGTGAAGTAGAGGCCAACAAGCCAGGAATGTTTTCAAATATTACCGCCGAGATGTTAGGTTGGGTTAGGTTAGGTAATGTTACGTTATTGATGTATATGAAGGTCCCACGGTGACGTACAGGTCAACTCGCCAGGAATGTTGTCAAATATTACCGCCGATGTGTTAGGTTGGGTTAGGTTAGGTTATACTACGTTATTGATGTATATGAAGGCCCCACGGAGACGTAGAGGCCAACTCGCCAGGAATGTTGTCAAATATTACCGCCGAGATGTTACGTTGGTTTAGGTTAGGTTAAATTACGTTATTGATGTATATAAAAGTCCCACGGAGACGTAGAGGTCAACTCGCCAGGAATGTTGTCAAATAATAGCGCCGAGATCTTAGGTTGGGTTAGGTTAGGTTAAATTACGTTATTGATGTATATGAAGGCCCCACGGAGACGTAGAGGCCAACTCGCCAGGAATGTTGTCAAATATTACCGCCGAGATGTTAGGTTGGATTAGGTTAGGTTATATTACGTTATTGATGTATATAAAATTCCCACGTAGACGTAGAGGACAAGTCGCCAGGAATGTTGTCAAATATTACCGCCGAGATGTTAGGTTGGGTTAGGTTAGGTTATATTACGTTATTGATGTATATAAAAGCCCCACGGAGACGTAGAGGCCAGCTCGCCAGGAATGTTGTCAAATATTAGTGCCGAGAGGTTGGGTTGGGTTAGGTTAGGTTATATTACGTTATTGATGTATATAAAATTCCCACGGAGACGTAGAGGCCAAGTCGCCAGGAATGTTGTCAAATATTACCGCCGATATGATAGGTTGGGCTAGGTTAGGTTATATTACGTTATTGATGTATATAAAGGTCCCACGGAGAGGTAGAGGCCAACTCGCCAGGAATGTTGTCAAATATTAGTGCCGAAAGGTTAGGTTGGGTTAGTTTAGGTTATATTACGTTATTGATATATGTGAAGGTCCCACGGAGACGTAGAGGTCAACTCGCCAGGAATGTTGTCAAATAATAGCGCCGAGATCTTAGGTTGGGTTAGGTCAGGTAATATTATGTTATTGATGTATATAAAATTCCCACGTAGACGTAGAGGCCAAGTCGCCAGGAATGTTGTCAAATATTACCGCCGATATGATAGGTTGGGCTAGGTTAGGTTATATTACGTTATTGATGTATATAAAGGTCCCACGGAGAGGTAGAGGCCAACTCGCCAGGAATGTTGTCAAATATTAGTGCCGAAATGTTAGGTTGGTTGAGGTTAGGTTAAATTACGTTATTGATGTATATGAAGGCCCCACGGAGACGTAGAGGCCAACTCGCCAGGAATGTTGTCAAATATTACCGCCGAGATGTTAGGTTGGGTTAGGTTAGGTTATATTACGTTATTGATGTACATAAAATTACCACGGAGACGTAGAGGCCAAATCGCCAGGAATGTTGTCAAATATTAGTACCGAGGTGGTAGGTTGGGTTAGGTTAGGTTATATTACGTTATTGATGTATATAAAATTCCCACGGAGACGTAGAGGCCAACTCGCCAGGAATGTTGTCAAATATTAGTACCGAGATGTTAGGTTGGGTTAGGTTAGGTTGTATTACGCTATTGATGTATATGAAAGTCCCACGGGACGTAGAGGCCAAATCGCCAGGAATGTTGTCAAATATTAGTGCCGAGATCTTAGGTTGGGTTAGGTCAGGTAATATTACGTTATTGATGTACATAAAATTCCCACGGAGACGTAGAGGCCAACTCGCCAGGAATGTTGTCAAATATTAGTACCGAGATGTTAGGTTGGGTTACGTTAGGTTATATTACGCTATTGATGTATATAAATGTCCCACGGAGACGTAGAGGCCAACTCGACAGGAATGTTGTCAAAGAATAGCGCCGAAAGGTTAGGTTGGGTTAGGTTAGGTTATATTACGCTATTGATGTATATGAAAGTCCCACGGGACGTAGAGGCCAAATCGCCAGGAATGTTGTCAAATATTAGTGCCGAGATCTTAGGTTGGGTTAGGTCAGGTAATATTACGTTATTGATGTACATAAAATTCCCACGGAGACGTAGAGGCCAACTCGCCAGGAATGTTGTCCAATATTAGTACCGAGATGTTAGGTTGGGTTAGGTTAGGTTACATTACGCTATTGATGGATATAAAAGTCCCACGGAGACGTAGAGGCCAACTCGCCAGGAATGTTGTCAAATATTAGTGCCGAGAGGTTGGGTTGGGTTAGGTTAGGTTATATTACGTTATTGATGTATATAAAATTCCCACGGAGACGTAGAGGCCAAGTCGCCAGGAATGTTGTCAAATATTACCGCCGAGATGTTAGGTTGGGTTAGGTTAGGTTATATTACGTTATTGATGTACATAAAATTCCCACGGAGGCGTAGAGGCCAACTCGCCAGGAATGTTGTCAAATATTAGTACCGAGATGTTAGGTTGGGTTAGGTAAGGTTATATTACGTTATTGATGTATATGAAGGCCCCACGGAGACGTAGAGGCCAACTCGCCAGGAATTTTGTCAAATATTACCGCCGAGATGTTAGGTTGGTTTAGGTTAGGTTATATTACGTTATTGATGTATATAAAGGTCCCACGGAAACATAGAGGCCAACAAGAGAGGAATGTTGTCAAATATTACCCCCGAGATGTTACGTTGGTTTGGGTTAGGTTAAATTACGTTATTGATGTATATAAAAGTCCCACGGAGACGTAGAGGCCAACTCGACAGGAAAGTTATCAAATATTACCGCCGAAATGATAGGTTGGGCTAGGTTAGGTTATATTACGTTATTGATGTATCTGAAGGTCCCACGAAGAGGTAGAGGCCAACTCACCAGGAATGTTGTCAAATATTAGTGCCGAGATGTTAGGTTGGTTTAGGTTAGGTTAAATTACGTTATTGATGTATATGAAGGCCCCACGGATACGTAGAGGCCAACCCGCCAGGAATGTTGTCAAATAATAGCGCCGAAAGGTTAGGTTGGGTTAGTTTAGGTTATATTACGTTATTGATATATGTGAAGGTCCCACGGAGACGTAGAGGTCAACTCGCCAGGAATGTTGTCAAATAATAGCGCCGAGATCTTAGGTTGGGTTAGGTCAGGTAATATTATGTTATTGATGTATATAAAATTCCCACGTAGACGTAGAGGCCAAGTCGCCAGGAATGTTGTCAAATATTACCGCCGATATGATAGGTTGGGCTAGGTTAGGTTATATTACGTTATTGATGTATATAAAGGTCCCACGGAGAGGTAGAGGCCAACTCGCCAGGAATGTTGTCAAATATTAGTGCCGAAATGTTAGGTTGGTTGAGGTTAGGTTAAATTACGTTATTGATGTATATGAAGGCCCCACGGAGACGTAGAGGCCAACTCGCCAGGAATGTTGTCAAATATTACCGCCGAGATGTTAGGTTGGGTTAGGTTAGGTTATATTACGTTATTGATGTACATAAAATTACCACGGAGACGTAGAGGCCAAATCGCCAGGAATGTTGTCAAATATTAGTACCGAGGTGGTAGGTTGGGTTAGGTTAGGTTATATTACGTTATTGATGTATATAAAATTCCCACGGAGACGTAGAGGCCAACTCGCCAGGAATGTTGTCAAATATTAGTACCGAGATGTTAGGTTGGGTTAGGTTAGGTTGTATTACGCTATTGATGTATATGAAAGTCCCACGGGACGTAGAGGCCAAATCGCCAGGAATGTTGTCAAATATTAGTGCCGAGATCTTAGGTTGGGTTAGGTCAGGTAATATTACGTTATTGATGTACATAAAATTCCCACGGAGACGTAGAGGCCAACTCGCCAGGAATGTTGTCAAATATTAGTACCGAGATGTTAGGTTGGGTTACGTTAGGTTATATTACGCTATTGATGTATATAAATGTCCCACGGAGACGTAGAGGCCAACTCGACAGGAATGTTGTCAAAGAATAGCGCCGAAAGGTTAGGTTGGGTTAGGTTAGGTTATATTACGTTATTGATGTATATGAAGGTCTCACGGTGAAGTAGAGGCCAACAAGCCAGGAATGTTTTCAAATATTACCGCCGAGATGTTAGGTTGGGTTAGGTTAGGTAATGTTACGTTATTGATGTATATGAAGGTCCCACGGTGACGTAAAGGTCAACTCGCCAGGAATGTTGTCAAATATTACCGCCGATGTGTTAGGTTGGGTTAGGTTAGGTTATACTACGTTATTGATGTATATGAAGGCCCCACGGAGACGTAGAGGCCAACTCGCCAGGAATGTTGTCAAATATTACCGCCGAGATGTTACGTTGGTTTAGGTTAGGTTAAATTACGTTATTGATGTATATAAAAGTCCCACGGAGACGTAGAGGTCAACTCGCCAGGAATGTTGTCAAATAATAGCGCCGAGATCTTAGGTTGGGTTAGGTTAGGTTAAATTACGTTATTGATGTATATGAAGGCCCCACGGAGACGTAGAGGCCAACTCGCCAGGAATGTTGTCAAATATTACCGCCGAGATGTTAGGTTGGGTTAGGTTAGGTTATATTACGTTATTGATGTATATAAAATTCCCACGTAGACGTAGAGGACAAGTCGCCAGGAATGTTGTCAAATATTACCGCCGAGATGTTAGGTTGGGTTAGGTTAGGTTATATTACGTTATTGATGTATATAAAAGCCCCACGGAGACGTAGAGGCCAGCTCGCCAGGAATGTTGTCAAATATTAGTGCCGAGAGGTTGGGTTGGGTTAGGTTAGGTTATATTACGTTATTGATGTATATAAAATTCCCACGGAGACGTAGAGGCCAAGTCGCCAGGAATGTTGTCAAATATTACCGCCGAGATGTTAGGTTGGGTTAGGTTAGGTTATATTACGTTATTGATGTACATAAAATTCCCACGGAGGCGTAGAGGCCAACTCGCCAGGAATGTTGTCAAATATTAGTACCGAGATGTTAGGTTGGGTTAGGTAAGGTTATATTACGTTATTGATGTATATGAAGGCCCCACGGTGACGTAGAGGCCAACTCGCCAGGAATTTTGTCAAATATTACCGCCGAGATGTTAGGTTGGTTTAGGTTAGGTTATATTACGTTATTGATGTATATAAAGGTCCCACGGAAACATAGAGGCCAACAAGAGAGGAATGTTGTCAAATATTACCCCCGAGATGTTACGTTGGTTTGGGTTAGGTTAAATTACGTTATTGATGTATATAAAAGTCCCACGGAGACGTAGAGGCCAACTCGACAGGAAAGTTATCAAATAATAGCGCCGAAAGGTTAGGTTGGGTTAGGTTATGTTATATTAAGTTATTTATGTATATAAAATTCCCACGGAGACGTAGAGGCCAACTCGCCAGGAATGTTGTCAAATATTACCGCCGAGATGATAGGTTGGATTAGGTTAGGTTATATTACGTTATTGATGTATATGAAGGCCCCACGGAGACGTAGAGGCCAACTGGCCAGGAATGTTGTCAAATATTACCGCCGAGATGATAGGTTGGGTTAGGTTAGATTATATTACGTTATTGATGTATATGAAGGCCTCACGGAGAGGTAGAGGCCAACTCGCCAGGAATGTTGTCAAATATTAGTGCCGAGATGTTCGGTTGGGTTAGGTTAGGTTATATTACGTTATTGATGTATATAAAAGCCCCACGGAGACGTAGAGGCCAACTCGCCAGGAATGTTGTCAAATATTAGTGCCGAGGTCTTAGGTTGGGTTAGGTTAGGTTATATTACGTTATTGATGTACATAAAATTACCACGGAGACGTAGAGGCCAACTCGCCAGGAATGTTGTCAAATATTAGTACCGAGGTGGTAGGTTGGGTTAGGTTAGGTTATATTACGTTATTGATGTATATAAAATTCCCACGGAGACGTAGAGGCCAACTCGCCAGGAATGTTGTCAAATATTAGTACCGAGATGTTAGGTTGGGTTAGGTTAGGTTATATTACGCTATTGATGTATATGAAAGTCCCACGGGACGTAGAGGCCAAATCGCCAGGAATGTTGTCAAATATTAGTGCCGAGATCTTAGGTTGGGTTAGGTCAGGTAATATTACGTTATTGATGTACATAAAATTCCCACGGAGACGTAGAGGCCAACTCGCCAGGAATGTTGTCCAATATTAGTACCGAGATGTTAGGTTGGGTTAGGTTAGGTTACATTACGCTATTGATGGATATAAAAGTCCCACGGAGACGTAGAGGCCAACTCGACAGGAATGTTGTCAAAGAATAGCGCCGAAAGGTTAGGTTGGGTTAGGTTATGTTATATTACGTTATTGATGTATATGAAGGTCTCACGTTGAAGTAGGGGCCAACAAGCCAGGAATGTTTTCAAATATTACCGCCTAGATGTTACGTTGGTTTAGGTTAGGTTAAATTACGTTATTGATGTATATAAAATTCCCACGGAGACGTAGAGGCCAACGCACCAGGAATGTTGTCAAATATTAGTTCCGAGAGATTGGGTTGGGTTAGGTTAGGTTATATTACGTTATTGATGTATATAAAGGCCCCGCGGAGACGTAGAGGCCAACCCGCCAGGAATGTTGTCAAATAATAGCGCCGAAAGGTTAGGTTGGGTTAGTTTAGGTTATATTACGTTATTGATATGTGTGAAGGTCCCACGGAGACGTAGAGGCCAACTCGCCAGGAATGTTGTCACATAATAGCGCCGAGTGGTTAGGTCGGGTTATATTAGGTTATATTACGTTATTGATGGATATGAAGGTCTCACGGAGACGTAGAAGCCAACTCGCCAGGAATGTTGTCAAATATTACCGCCGAGATGATAGGTTGGGTTGGGTTTGGTTATATTACGTTATTGATGTATATGAAGACCCCACGGAGACGTAGAGGCCAACTCGTCAGGAATGTTGTCAAATATTACCGCCGAGATGATAGGTTGGGTTAGGTTAGGATATATTACGTTATTGATGTATATGAAGGTCCCACGGAGAGGTAGAGGCCAACTCGCCAGGAATGTTGTCAAATATTAGTGCCGAGAGGTTGGGTTGGGTTAAGTTAGGTTATATACGTTATTGATGTATATAAAATTCCCACGGAGACGTAGGGGCCAACTCGCCAGGAATGTTGTCAAATATTACCACCCATGAGTTAGGTTGGGTTAGGTTAGGTTATATTACGTTATTGATGTATATGAAGGACCCACGGAGACGTAGAGGCCAACTCGCCAGGAATGTTGTCAAATATTACCGCCGAAATGATAGGTTGGGCTAGGTTAGGTTATATTACGTTATTGATGTATCTGAAGGTCCCACGAAGAGGTAGAGGCCAACTCACCAGGAATGTTGTCAAATATTAGTGCCGAGATGTTAGGTTGGTTTAGGTTAGGTTAAATTACGTTATTGATGTATATGAAGGCCCCACGGATACGTAGAGGCCAACCCGCCAGGAATGTTGTCAAATAATAGCGCCGAAAGGTTAGGTTGGGTTAGTTTAGGTTATATTACGTTATTGATATATGTGAAGGTCCCACGGAGACGTAGAGGTCAACTCGCCAGGAATGTTGTCAAATAATAGCGCCGAGATCTTAGGTTGGGTTAGGTCAGGTAATATTATGTTATTGATGTATATAAAATTCCCACGTAGACGTAGAGGCCAGGTCGCCAGGAATGTTGTCAAATATTACCGCCGATATGATAGGTTGGGCTAGGTTAGGTTATATTACGTTATTGATGTATATAAAGGTCCCACGGAGAGGTAGAGGCCAACTCGCCAGGAATGTTGTCAAATATTAGTGCCGAGATGTTAGGTTGGTTGAGGTTAGGTTAAATTACGTTATTGATGTATATGAAGGCCCCACGGAGACGTAGAGGCCAACTCGCCAGGAATGTTGTCAAATATTACCGCCGAGATGTTAGGTTGGGTTAGGTTAGGTTATATTACGTTATTGATGTATATAAAATTCCCACGTAGACGTAGAGGCCAAGTCGCCAGGAATGTTGTCAAATAATAGCGCCGAGATCTTAGGTTGGGTTAGGTTAGTTTATATTACGTTATTGATGTATATAAAAGCCCCACGGAGACGTAGAGGCCAACTCGCCAGGAATGTTGTCAAATATTAGTGCCGAGAGGTTGGGTTGGGTTAGGTTAGGTTATATTACGTTATTGATGTATATAAAATTCCCCCGGAGACGTAGGGGCCAACTCGCCAGGAATGTTGTCAAATAGTAGTGCCGAGATCTTAGGTTGAGATAGGTTAGGTTATATTACGTTATTGATGTACATAAAATTCCCACGGAGACGTAGAGGCCAACTCGTCAGGAATGTTGTCAAATATTACCGCCGAGATGATAGGTTGGGTTAGGTTAGGATATATTACGTTATTGATATATATGAAGGTCCCACGGAGAGGTAGAGGCCAACTCGACAGGAATGTTGTCAAATATTAGTGCCGAGAGGTTGGGTTGGGTTAGGTTAGGTTATATTACGTTATTGATGTATATAAAATTCCCACGGAGACGTAGGGGCCAACTCGCCAGGAATGTTGTCAAATAATAGCGCCGAAAGGTTAGGTTGGGTTAGTTTAGGTTATATTACGTTATTGATGTATATAAAGGTCCCACGGAAACATAGAGGCCAACAAGACAGGAATGTTGTCAAATATTACCGCCGAGATGTTACGTTGGTTTGGGTTAGGTTAAATTACGTTATTGATGTATATAAAAGTCCCACGGAGACGTAGAGGCCAACTCGTCAGGAATGTTGTCAAATATTACCGCCGAGATGATAGGTTGGGTTAGGTTAGGATATATTACGTTATTGATGTATATGAAGGTCCCACGGAGAGGTAGAGGCCAACTCGCCAGGAATGTTGTCAAATATTAGTGCCGAGAGGTTGGGTTGGGTTAGGTTAGGTTATATTACGTTATTGATGTATATAAAATTCCCACGGAGACGTAGGGGCCAACTCGCCAGGAATGTTGTCAAATATTACCACCCATGAGTTAGGTTGGGTTAGGTTAGGTTATATTACGTTATTGATGTATATGAAGGCCCCACGGAGACGTAGAGGCCAACTCGCCAGGAATGTTGTCAAATATTACCGCCGATATGATAGGTTGGGCTAGGTTAGGTTATATTACGTTATTGATGTATCTGAAGGTCCCACGAAGAGGTAGAGGCCAACTCGCCAGGAATTGTGTCAAATATTAGTGCCGAGATGTTAGGTTGGTTTAGGTTAGGTTAAATTACGTTATTGATGTATATGAAGGCCCCACGGAGACGTAGAGGCCAACTCGCCAGGAATGTTGTCAAATATTAGTGCCGAAATGTTAGGTTGGTTGAGGTTAGGTTAAATTACGTTATTGATGTATATGAAGGCCCCACGGAGACGTAGAGGCCAACTCGCCAGGAATGTTGTCAAATATTACCGCCGAGATGTTAGGTTGGGTTAGGTTAGGTTATATTACGTTATTGATGTACATAAAATTACCACGGAGACGTAGAGGCCAAATCGCCAGGAATGTTGTCAAATATTAGTACCGAGGTGGTAGGTTGGGTTAGGTTAGGTTATATTACGTTATTGATGTATATAAAATTCCCACGGAGACGTAGAGGCCAACTCGCCAGGAATGTTGTCAAATATTAGTACCGAGATGTTAGGTTGGGTTAGGTTAGGTTGTATTACGCTATTGATGTATATGAAAGTCCCACGGGACGTAGAGGCCAAATCGCCAGGAATGTTGTCAAATATTAGTGCCGAGATCTTAGGTTGGGTTAGGTCAGGTAATATTACGTTATTGATGTACATAAAATTCCCACGGAGACGTAGAGGCCAACTCGCCAGGAATGTTGTCAAATATTAGTACCGAGATGTTAGGTTGGGTTACGTTAGGTTATATTACGCTATTGATGTATATAAATGTCCCACGGAGACGTAGAGGCCAACTCGACAGGAATGTTGTCAAAGAATAGCGCCGAAAGGTTAGGTTGGGTTAGGTTAGGTTATATTACGTTATTGATGTATATGAAGGTCTCACGGTGAAGTAGAGGCCAACAAGCCAGGAATGTTTTCAAATATTACCGCCGAGATGTTAGGTTGGGTTAGGTTAGGTAATGTTACGTTATTGATGTATATGAAGGTCCCACGGTGACGTACAGGTCAACTCGCCAGGAATGTTGTCAAATATTACCGCCGATGTGTTAGGTTGGGTTAGGTTAGGTTATACTACGTTATTGATGTATATGAAGGCCCCACGGAGACGTAGAGGCCAACTCGCCAGGAATGTTGTCAAATATTACCGCCGAGATGTTACGTTGGTTTAGGTTAGGTTAAATTACGTTATTGATGTATATAAAAGTCCCACGGAGACGTAGAGGTCAACTCGCCAGGAATGTTGTCAAATAATAGCGCCGAGATCTTAGGTTGGGTTAGGTTAGGTTAAATTACGTTATTGATGTATATGAAGGCCCCACGGAGACGTAGAGGCCAACTCGCCAGGAATGTTGTCAAATATTACCGCCGAGATGTTAGGTTGGGTTAGGTTAGGTTATATTACGTTATTGATGTATATAAAATTCCCACGTAGACGTAGAGGACAAGTCGCCAGGAATGTTGTCAAATATTACCGCCGAGATGTTAGGTTGGGTTAGGTTAGGTTATATTACGTTATTGATGTATATAAAAGCCCCACGGAGACGTAGAGGCCAGCTCGCCAGGAATGTTGTCAAATATTAGTGCCGAGAGGTTGGGTTGGGTTAGGTTAGGTTATATTACGTTATTGATGTATATAAAATTCCCACGGAGACGTAGAGGCCAAGTCGCCAGGAATGTTGTCAAATATTACCGCCGAGATGTTAGGTTGGGTTAGGTTAGGTTATATTACGTTATTGATGTACATAAAATTCCCACGGAGGCGTAGAGGCCAACTCGCCAGGAATGTTGTCAAATATTAGTACCGAGATGTTAGGTTGGGTTAGGTAAGGTTATATTACGTTATTGATGTATATGAAGGCCCCACGGTGACGTAGAGGCCAACTCGCCAGGAATTTTGTCAAATATTACCGCCGAGATGTTAGGTTGGTTTAGGTTAGGTTATATTACGTTATTGATGTATATAAAGGTCCCACGGAAACATAGAGGCCAACAAGAGAGGAATGTTGTCAAATATTACCCCCGAGATGTTACGTTGGTTTGGGTTAGGTTAGATTACGTTATTGATGTATATAAAAGTCCCACGGAGACGTAGAGGCCAACTCGACAGGAAAGTTATCAAATAATAGCGCCGAAAGGTTAGGTTGGGTTAGGTTATGTTATATTAAGTTATTTATGTATATAAAATTCCCACGGAGACGTAGAGGCCAACTCGCCAGGAATGTTGTCAAATATTACCGCCGAGATGATAGGTTGGATTAGGTTAGGTTATATTACGTTATTGATGTATATGAAGGCCCCACGGAGACGTAGAGGCCAACTGGCCAGGAATGTTGTCAAATATTACCGCCGAGATGATAGGTTGGGTTAGGTTAGATTATATTACGTTATTGATGTATATGAAGGCCTCACGGAGAGGTAGAGGCCAACTCGCCAGGAATGTTGTCAAATATTAGTGCCGAGATGTTCGGTTGGGTTAGGTTAGGTTATATTACGTTATTGATGTATATAAAAGCCCCACGGAGACGTAGAGGCCAACTCGCCAGGAATGTTGTCAAATATTAGTGCCGAGGTCTTAGGTTGGGTTAGGTTAGGTTATATTACGTTATTGATGTACATAAAATTACCACGGAGACGTAGAGGCCAACTCGCCAGGAATGTTGTCAAATATTAGTACCGAGGTGGTAGGTTGGGTTAGGTTAGGTTATATTACGTTATTGATGTATATAAAATTCCCACGGAGACGTAGAGGCCAACTCGCCAGGAATGTTGTCAAATATTAGTACCGAGATGTTAGGTTGGGTTAGGTTAGGTTATATTACGCTATTGATGTATATGAAAGTCCCACGGGACGTAGAGGCCAAATCGCCAGGAATGTTGTCAAATATTAGTGCCGAGATCTTAGGTTGGGTTAGGTCAGGTAATATTACGTTATTGATGTACATAAAATTCCCACGGAGACGTAGAGGCCAACTCGCCAGGAATGTTGTCCAATATTAGTACCGAGATGTTAGGTTGGGTTAGGTTAGGTTACATTACGCTATTGATGGATATAAAAGTCCCACGGAGACGTAGAGGCCAACTCGACAGGAATGTTGTCAAAGAATAGCGCCGAAAGGTTAGGTTGGGTTAGGTTATGTTATATTACGTTATTGATGTATATGAAGGTCTCACGTTGAAGTAGGGGCCAACAAGCCAGGAATGTTTTCAAATATTACCGCCGAGATGTTACGTTGGTTTAGGTTAGGTTAAATTACGTTATTGATGTATATAAAATTCCCACGGAGACGTAGAGGCCAACGCACCAGGAATGTTGTCAAATATTAGTTCCGAGAGATTGGGTTGGGTTAGGTTAGGTTATATTACGTTATTGATGTATATAAAGGCCCCGCGGAGACGTAGAGGCCAACCCGCCAGGAATGTTGTCAAATAATAGCGCCGAAAGGTTAGGTTGGGTTAGTTTAGGTTATATTACGTTATTGATATGTGTGAAGGTCCCACGGAGACGTAGAGGCCAACTCGCCAGGAATGTTGTCACATAATAGCGCCGAGTGGTTAGGTCGGGTTATATTAGGTTATATTACGTTATTGATGGATATGAAGGTCTCACGGAGACGTAGAAGCCAACTCGCCAGGAATGTTGTCAAATATTACCGCCGAGATGATAGGTTGGGTTGGGTTTGGTTATATTACGTTATTGATGTATATGAAGACCCCACGGAGACGTAGAGGCCAACTCGTCAGGAATGTTGTCAAATATTACCGCCGAGATGATAGGTTGGGTTAGGTTAGGATATATTACGTTATTGATGTATATGAAGGTCCCACGGAGAGGTAGAGGCCAACTCGCCAGGAATGTTGTCAAATATTAGTGCCGAGAGGTTGGGTTGGGTTAAGTTAGGTTATATACGTTATTGATGTATATAAAATTCCCACGGAGACGTAGGGGCCAACTCGCCAGGAATGTTGTCAAATATTACCACCCATGAGTTAGGTTGGGTTAGGTTAGGTTATATTACGTTATTGATGTATATGAAGGACCCACGGAGACGTAGAGGCCAACTCGCCAGGAATGTTGTCAAATATTACCGCCGAAATGATAGGTTGGGCTAGGTTAGGTTATATTACGTTATTGATGTATCTGAAGGTCCCACGAAGAGGTAGAGGCCAACTCACCAGGAATGTTGTCAAATATTAGTGCCGAGATGTTAGGTTGGTTTAGGTTAGGTTAAATTACGTTATTGATGTATATGAAGGCCCCACGGATACGTAGAGGCCAACCCGCCAGGAATGTTGTCAAATAATAGCGCCGAAAGGTTAGGTTGGGTTAGTTTAGGTTATATTACGTTATTGATATATGTGAAGGTCCCACGGAGACGTAGAGGTCAACTCGCCAGGAATGTTGTCAAATAATAGCGCCGAGATCTTAGGTTGGGTTAGGTCAGGTAATATTATGTTATTGATGTATATAAAATTCCCACGTAGACGTAGAGGCCAGGTCGCCAGGAATGTTGTCAAATATTACCGCCGATATGATAGGTTGGGCTAGGTTAGGTTATATTACGTTATTGATGTATATAAAGGTCCCACGGAGAGGTAGAGGCCAACTCGCCAGGAATGTTGTCAAATATTAGTGCCGAGATGTTAGGTTGGTTGAGGTTAGGTTAAATTACGTTATTGATGTATATGAAGGCCCCACGGAGACGTAGAGGCCAACTCGCCAGGAATGTTGTCAAATATTACCGCCGAGATGTTAGGTTGGGTTAGGTTAGGTTATATTACGTTATTGATGTATATAAAATTCCCACGTAGACGTAGAGGCCAAGTCGCCAGGAATGTTGTCAAATAATAGCGCCGAGATCTTAGGTTGGGTTAGGTTAGTTTATATTACGTTATTGATGTATATAAAAGCCCCACGGAGACGTAGAGGCCAACTCGCCAGGAATGTTGTCAAATATTAGTGCCGAGAGGTTGGGTTGGGTTAGGTTAGGTTATATTACGTTATTGATGTATATAAAATTCCCCCGGAGACGTAGGGGCCAACTCGCCAGGAATGTTGTCAAATAGTAGTGCCGAGATCTTAGGTTGAGATAGGTTAGGTTATATTACGTTATTGATGTACATAAAATTCCCACGGAGACGTAGAGGCCAACTCGTCAGGAATGTTGTCAAATATTACCGCCGAGATGATAGGTTGGGTTAGGTTAGGATATATTACGTTATTGATATATATGAAGGTCCCACGGAGAGGTAGAGGCCAACTCGACAGGAATGTTGTCACATATTAGTGCCGAGAGGTTGGGTTGGGTTAGGTTAGGTTATATTACGTTATTGATGTATATAAAATTCCCACGGAGACGTAGGGGCCAACTCGACAGGAATGTTGTCAAATAATAGCGCCGAAAGGTTAGGTTGGGTTAGTTTAGGTTATATTACGTTATTGATGTATATAAAGGTCCCACGGAAACATAGAGGCCAACAAGACAGGAATGTTGTCAAATATTACCGCCGAGATGTTACGTTGGTTTGGGTTAGGTTAAATTACGTTATTGATGTATATAAAAGTCCCACGGAGACGTAGAGGCCAACTCGTCAGGAATGTTGTCAAATATTACCGCCGAGATGATAGGTTGGGTTAGGTTAGGATATATTACGTTATTGATGTATATGAAGGTCCCACGGAGAGGTAGAGGCCAACTCGCCAGGAATGTTGTCAAATATTAGTGCCGAGAGGTTGGGTTGGGTTAGGTTAGGTTATATTACGTTATTGATGTATATAAAATTCCCACGGAGACGTAGGGGCCAACTCGCCAGGAATGTTGTCAAATATTACCACCCATGAGTTAGGTTGGGTTAGGTTAGGTTATATTACGTTATTGATGTATATGAAGGCCCCACGGAGACGTAGAGGCCAACTCGCCAGGAATGTTGTCAAATATTACCGCCGATATGATAGGTTGGGCTAGGTTAGGTTATATTACGTTATTGATGTATCTGAAGGTCCCACGAAGAGGTAGAGGCCAACTCGCCAGGAATTGTGTCAAATATTAGTGCCGAGATGTTAGGTTGGTTTAGGTTAGGTTAAATTACGTTATTGATGTATATGAAGGCCCCACGGAGACGTAGAGGCCAACTCGCCAGGAATGTTGTCAAATATTAGTGCCGAGAGGTTGGGTTGGGTTAGGTTAGGTTATATTACGTTATTGATGTATATGAAGGCCCCACGGAGACGTAGAGGCCAACTCGCCAGGAATGTTGTCAAATATTAGTGCCGAGATCTTAGGTTGGGTTAGGTTAGGTTATATTACGTTATTGATGTACATAAAATTCCCACGGAGACGTAGAGGCCAACTCGCCAGGAATGTTGTCAAATATTAGTACCGAGATGATAGGTTGGGTTAGGTTAGGTTATATTACGTTATTGATGTATATGAAGGCCCCACGGAGACGTAAAAGGCCAACTCGCCAGGAATGTTGTCAAATATTACCGCCGAGATGTTAGGTTGGGTTAGGTTAGGCTATATTACGTTATTGATGTATACGAAGGCCCCACGGAGACGTAGAGGCCAACTGGCCAGGAATGTTGTCAAATATTACCGCCGAGATCATAGGTTGGGTTTGGTTAGATTATATTACGTTATTGATATATATGAAGGCCGCACGGAGAGGTAGAGGCCAACTCGCCAGGAATGTTGTCAAATATTAGTGCCGAGATGTTAGGTTGGGTTAGGTTAGGTAATAATACGTTATTGATGTATATGAAGGTCCCACGGAGACGTAGAGGCCAACTCGCCAGGAATGTTGTCAAATATTCCCGCCGAGATGATAGGTTGGGCTAGGTTAGGTTATATTACGTTATTGATGTATATAAAGGTCCCACGGAAACATAGAGGCCAACAAGCCAGGAATGTTGTCAAATACTACCGCCGAGGTGTTACGTTGGTTTAGGTTAGGTTAAATTAAGTTATTGATGTATATGAAGGTCCCACGGAGAGGTAGAGGCCAACTCGCCAGGAATGTTGTCAAATATTAGTGCCGAGATGTTAGGTTGGGTTAGGTTAGGTAATATTAAGTTATTGATGTATATGAAGGTCCCACGGTGACGTAGAGGCCAACTCGCCAGGAATGTTGTCAAATATTACCGCCGATGAGTTAGGTTGGGTTAGGTTAGGTTATATTACGTTATTGATGTATATGAAGGCCCCACGGAGACGTAGAGGCCAACTCGCCAGGAATGTTGTCACATAATAGCGCCGAGTGGTTAGGTCGGGTTATATTAGGTTATATTACGTTATTGATGGATATGAAGGTCCCACGGTGACGTAGAGGCCAACTCGCCAGGAATGTTGTCAAATATTACCGCCGATGAGTTAGGTTGGGTTAGGTTAGGTTATATTACGTTATTGATGTATATGAAGGTCCCACGGAGACGTAGAGGCCAACTCGCCAGGAATGTTGTCACATAATAGCGCCGAGTGGTTAGGTCGGGTTATATTAGGTTATATTACGTTATTGATGGATATGAAGGTCTCACGGAGACGTAGTGGCCAACTCGCCAGGAATGTTGTCAAATATTACCGCCGAGATGATAGGTTGGGTTAGGTTAGGTTATATAACGTTATTGATGTATATAAAGGTCCCACGGAGAGGTAGAGGCCAACTCGCCAGGAATGTTGTCAAATATTAGTGCCGATATGTTAGGTTGGTATAGGTTAGGTTAAATTACGTTATTGATGTATATAAAATTCCCACGGAGACGTAGAGGACAACTCGCCAGGAATGTTGTCACATAATAGCGCCGAGACGTTATGTTGGGTTAGGTTACGTTATATTACGTTATTGATGAATATAAAAGCCCCACGGAGACGTAGAGGCCAACTCGCCAGGAATGTTGTCAAATATTAGTGCCGAGAGGTTGGGTTGGGTTAGGTTAGGTTATATTACATTATTGATGTATATGAAGTCCCCACGGAGACGTAGAGGCCAACTCGCCAGGAATGTTGTCAAATATTCCCGCCGAGATGATAGGTTGGGCTAGGTTAGGTTATATTACGTTATTGATGTATATAAAGGTCCCACGGAAACATAGAGGCCAACAAGCCAGGAATGTTGTCAAATACTACCGCCGAGATGTTACGTTGGTTTAGGTTAGGTTAAATTAAGTTATTGATGTATATGAAGGTCCCACGGAGAAGTAGAGGCCAACTCGCCAGGAATGTTGTCAAATATTAGTGCCGAGATGTTAGGTTGGGTTAGGTTAGGTAATATTAAGTTATTGATGTATATGAAGGTCCCACGGTGACGTAGAGGCCAACTCGCCAGGAATGTTGTCAAATATTACCGCCGATGAGTTAGGTTGGGTTAGGTTAGGTTATATTACGTTATTGATGTATATGAAAGCCCCACGGAGACGTAGAGGCCAACTCGCCAGGAATGTTGTCACATAATAGCGCCGAGTGGTTAGGTCGGGTTATATTAGGTTATATTACGTTATTGATGGATATGAAGGTCCCACGGTGACGTAGAGGCCAACTCGCCAGGAATGTTGTCAAATATTACCGCCGATGAGTTAGGTTGGGTTAGGTTAGGTTATATTACGTTATTGATGTATATGAAGGTCCCACGGAGACGTAGAGGCCAACTCGCCAGGAATGTTGTCACATAATAGCGCCGAGTGGTTAGGTCGGGTTATATTAGGTTATATTACGTTATTGATGGATATGAAGGTCTCACGGAGACGTAGTGGCCAACTCGCCAGGAATGTTGTCAAATATTACCGCCGAGATGATAGGTTGGGTTAGGTTAGGTTATATTACGTTATTGATGTATATAAAGGTCCCACGGAGAGGTAGAGGCCAACTCGCCAGGAATGTTGTCAAATATTAGTGCCGATATGTTAGGTTGGTATAGGTTAGGTTAAATTACGTTATTGATGTATATAAAATTCCCACGGAGACGTAGAGGACAACTCGCCAGGAATGTTGTCACATAATAGCGCCGAGACGTTATGTTGGGTTAGGTTACGTTATATTACGTTATTGATGAATATAAAAGCCCCACGGAGACGTAGAGGCCAACTCGCCAGGAATGTTGTCAAATATTAGTGCCGAGAGGTTGGGTTGGGTTAGGTTAGGTTATATTACATTATTGATGTATATGAAGTCCCCACGGAGACGTAGAGGCCAACTCGCCAGGAATGTTGTCAAATATTCCCGCCGAGATGATAGGTTGGGCTAGGTTAGGTTATATTACGTTATTGATGTATATAAAGGTCCCACGGAAACATAGAGGCCAACAAGCCAGGAATGTTGTCAAATACTACCGCCGAGATGTTACGTTGGTTTAGGTTAGGTTAAATTAAGTTATTGATGTATATGAAGGTCCCACGGAGAGGTAGAGGCCAACTCGCCAGGAATGTTGTCAAATATTAGTGCCGAGATGTTAGGTTGGGTTAGGTTAGGTAATATTAAGTTATTGATGTATATGAAGGCCCCACGGAGACGTAGAGGCCAACTCGCCAGGAATGTTGTCACATAATAGCGCCGAGTGGTTAGGTCGGGTTATATTAGGTTATATTACGTTATTGATGGATATGAAGGTCCCACGGTCACGTAGAGGCCAACTCGCCAGGAATGTTGTCACATAATAGCGCCGAGTGGTTAGGTCGGGTTATATTAGGTTATATTACGTTATTGATGGATATGAAGGTCTCACGGAGACGTAGTGGCCAACTCGCCAGGAATGTTGTCAAATATTACCGCCGAGATGATAGGTTGGGTTAGGTTAGGTTATATTACGTTATTGATGTATATAAAGGTCCCACGGAAACATAGAGGCCAACAAGCCAAGAATGTTGTCAAATATTACAGCCGAGATGTTAGGTTGGGTTAGGTTAGGTTATATTACGTTATTGATGTATATAAAATTCCCACGGAGACGTAGAGGACAACTCGCCAGGAATGTTGTCACATAATAGCGCCGAGAAGTTATGTTGGGTTAGGTTACGTTATATTACGTTATTGATGTATATAAAAGCCCCACGGAGACGTAGAGGCCAACTCGCCAGGAATGTTGTCAAATATTAGTGCCGAGAGGTTGGGTTGGGTTAGGTTAGGTTATATTACATTATTGATGTATATGAAGTCCCCACGGAGACGTAGAGGCCAACTCGCCAGGAATGTTGTCAAATATTACCGCCGATGTGTTAGGTTGGGTTAGGTTAGGTTATACTACGTTATTGATGTATATGAAGGCCCCACGGAGACGTAGAGGCCAACTCGCCAGGAATGTTGTCAAATATTAGTGCCGAGATCTTAGGTTGGGTTAGGTTAGGTTATATTACGTTATTGCTGTATATGAAGGTCCCACGGTGACGTAGAGGCCAACTCGCCAGGAATGTTGTCAAATATTACCGCCGATGTGTTAGGTTGGGTTAGGTTAGGTTATACTACGTTATTGATGTATATGAAGGCCCCACGGAGACGTAGAGGCCAACTCGCCAGGAATGTTGTCAAAGAATAGCGCCGAAAGGTTAGGTTGGGTTAGGTTAGGTTATATTACGTTATTGATGTATATGAAGGTCTCACGGTGAAGTAGAGGCCAACAAGCCAGGAATGTTTTCAAATATTACCGCCGATATGTTACGTTGGTTTAGGTTAGGTTAAATTACGTTATTGATGTATATAAAAGCCCCACGGAGACGTAGTGGCCAACTCGCCAGGAATGTTGTCAAATATTACCGCCGAGATGATAGGTTGGGTTAGGTTAGGTTATATAACGTTATTGATGTATATAAAGGTCCCACGGAGAGGTAGAGGCCAACTCGCCAGGAATGTTGTCAAATATTAGTGCCGATATGTTAGGTTGGTATAGGTTAGGTTAAATTACGTTATTGATGTATATAAAATTCCCACGGAGACGTAGAGGACAACTCGCCAGGAATGTTGTCACATAATAGCGCCGAGACGTTATGTTGGGTTAGGTTACGTTATATTACGTTATTGATGAATATAAAAGCCCCACGGAGACGTAGAGGCCAACTCGCCAGGAATGTTGTCAAATATCAGTGCCGAGAGGTTGGGTTGGGTTAGGTTAGGTTATATTACATTATTGATGTATAAGAAGTCCCCACGGAGACGTAGAGGCCAACTCGCCAGGAATGTTGTCAAATATTCCCGCCGAGATGATAGGTTGGGCTAGGTTAGGTTATATTACGTTATTGATGTATATAAAGGTCCCACGGAAACATAGAGGCCAACAAGCCAGGAATGTTGTCAAATACTACCGCCGAGATGTTACGTTGGTTTAGGTTAGGTTAAATTAAGTTATTGATGTATATGAAGGTCCCACGGAGAGGTAGAGGCCAACTCGCCAGGAATGTTGTCAAATATTAGTGCCGAGATGTTAGGTTGGGTTAGGTTAGGTAATATTAAGTTATTGATGTATATGAAGGTCCCACGGTGACGTAGAGGCCAACTCGCCAGGAATGTTGTCAAATATTACCGCAGATGAGTTAGGTTGGGTTAGGTTAGGTTATATTACGTTATTGATGTATATGAAGGCCCCACGGAGACGTAGAGGCCAACTCGCCAGGAATGTTGTCACATAATAGCGCCGAGTGGTTAGGTCGGGTTATATTAGGTTATATTACGTTATTGATGGATATGAAGGTCCCACGGTGACGTAGAGGCCAACTCGCCAGGAATGTTGTCAAATATTACCGCCGATGAGTTAGGTTGGGTTAGGTTAGGTTATATTACGTTATTGATGTATATGAAGGTCCCACGGAGACGTAGAGGCCAACTCGCCAGGAATGTTGTCAAATAATAGCGCCGAGTGGTTAGGTCGGGTTATACTAGGTTATATTACGTTATTGATGGATATGAAGGTCCCACGGTGACGTAGAGGCCAACTCGCCAGGAATGTTGTCAAATATTAGTGCCGAGAGGTTGGGTTGGGTTAGGTTAGGTTATATTACATTATTGATGTATATGAAGTCCCCACGGAGACGTAGAGGCCAACTCGCCAGGAATGTTGTCAAATATTACCGCCGATGTGTTAGGTTGGGTTAGGTTAGGTTATACTACGTTATTGATGTATATGAAGGCCCCACGGAGACGTAGAGGCCAACTCGCCAGGAATGTTGTCAAATATTAGTGCCGAGATCTTAGGTTGGGTTAGGTTAGGTTATATTACGTTATTGCTGTATATGAAGGTCCCACGGTGACGTAGAAGCCAACTCGCCAGGAATGTTGTCAAATATTACCGCCGATGTGTTAGGTTGGGTTAGGTTAGGTTATACTACGTTATTGATGTATATGAAGGCCCCACGGAGACGTAGAGGCCAACTCGCCAGGAATGTTGTCAAAGAATAGCGCCGAAAGGTTAGGTTGGGTTAGGTTAGGTTATATTACGTTATTGATGTATATGAAGGTCTCACGGTGAAGTAGAGGCCAACAAGCCAGGAATGTTTTCAAATATTACCGCCGATATGTTACGTTGGTTTAGGTTAGGTTAAATTACGTTATTGATGTATATAAAAGTCCGACGGAGACGTAGAGGCCAACTCGTTAGGAATATTGTCAAATATTACCGCCGAGATGATAGGTTGGGTTAGGTTAGGATATATTACGTTATTGATGTATATGAAGGTCCCACGGAGAGGTAGAGGCCAACTCGCCAGGAATGTTGTCAAATATTAGTGCCGAGATGTTAGGTTGGGTTAGGTTAGGTAATATTAAGTTATTGATGTATATGAAGGCCCCACGGAGACGTAGAGGCCAACTCGCCAGGAATGTTGTCACATAATAGCGCCGAGTGGTTAGGTCGGGTTATATTAGGTTATATTACGTTATTGATGGATATGAAGGTCCCACGGTGACGTAGAGGCCAACTCGCCAGGAATGTTGTCAAATATTAGTGCCGAGAGGTTGGGTTGGGTTAGGTTAGGTTATATTACATTATTGATGTATATGAAGTCCCCACGGAGACGTAGAGGCCAACTCACCAGGAATGTTGTCAAATATTACCGCCGATGTGTTAGGTTGGGTTAGGTTAGGTTATACTACGTTATTGATGTATATGAAGGCCCCACGGAGACGTAGAGGCCAACTCGCCAGGAATGTTGTCAAATATTAGTGCCGAGATCTTAGGTTGGGTTAGGTTAGGTTATATTACGTTATTGCTGTATATGAAGGTCCCACGGTGACGTAGAGGCCAACTCGCCAGGAATGTTGTCAAATATTACCGCCGATGTGTTAGGTTCGGTTAGGTTAGGTTATACTACGTTATTGATGTATATGAAGGCCCCACGGAGACGTAGAGGCCAACTCGCCAGGAATGTTGTCAAAGAATAGCGCCGAAAGGTTAGGTTGGGTTAGGTTAGGTTATATTACGTTATTGATGTATATGAAGGTCTCACGGTGAAGTAGAGGCCAACAAGCCAGGAATGTTTTCAAATATTACCGCCGATATGTTACGTTGGTTTAGGTTAGGTTAAATTACGTTATTGATGTATATAAAAGTCCGACGGAGACGTAGAGGCCAACTCGTTAGGAATATTGTCAAATATTACCGCCGAGATGATAGGTTGGGTTAGGTTAGGATATATTACGTTATTGATGTATATGAAGGTCCCACGGAGAGGTAGAGGCCAACTCGCCAGGAATGTTGTCAAATATTAGTGCCGAGATGTTAGGTTGGATTAGGTTAGGTTATATTACGTTATTGATGTATATAAAAGCCCCACGGAAACGTAGAGGCCAACTCGCCAGGAATGTTGTCAAATATTACCGCCGAGATGTTAGGTTGGATTAGGTTAGGTAATATTACGTTATTGATGTATATAAAAGCCCTACGGAAACGTAGAGGCCAATTCGCCAGGATTGTTGTCAAATATTACCGCCGAGATGTTAGGTTGGGTTAGGTTAGGTTATATTACGTTATTGATGTATATAAAATTCCCACGGAGACGTAGAGGCCAACTCGCCAGGAATGTTGTCAAATTTTACCGCCGAGATGTTAGGTTGGGTTAGGTTAGGTTATATTACGTTATTGATGTATATAAAGGTCCCACGGAGAGGTAGAGGCCAACTCGCCAGGAATGTTGTCAAATATTAGTGCCGATATGTTAGGTTGGTATAGGTTAGGTTAAATTACGTTATTGATGTATATAAAATTCCCACGGAGACGTAGAGGACAACTCGCCAGGAATGTTGTCACATAATAGCGCCGAGACGTTATGTTGGGTTAGGTTACGTTATATTACGTTATTGATGAATATAAAAGCCCCACGGAGACGTAGAGGCCAACTCGCCAGGAATGTTGTCAAATATCAGTGCCGAGAGGTTGGGTTGGGTTAGGTTAGGTTATATTACATTATTGATGTATAAGAAGTCCCCACGGAGACGTAGAGGCCAACTCGCCAGGAATGTTGTCAAATATTCCCGCCGAGATGATAGGTTGGGCTAGGTTAGGTTATATTACGTTATTGATGTATATAAAGGTCCCACGGAAACATAGAGGCCAACAAGCCAGGAATGTTGTCAAATACTACCGCCGAGATGTTACGTTGGTTTAGGTTAGGTTAAATTAAGTTATTGATGTATATGAAGGTCCCACGGAGAGGTAGAGGCCAACTCGCCAGGAATGTTGTCAAATATTAGTGCCGAGATGTTAGGTTGGGTTAGGTTAGGTAATATTAAGTTATTGATGTATATGAAGGTCCCACGGTGACGTAGAGGCCAACTCGCCAGGAATGTTGTCAAATATTACCGCAGATGAGTTAGGTTGGGTTAGGTTAGGTTATATTACGTTATTGATGTATATGAAGGCCCCACGGAGACGTAGAGGCCAACTCGCCAGGAATGTTGTCACATAATAGCGCCGAGTGGTTAGGTCGGGTTATATTAGGTTATATTACGTTATTGATGGATATGAAGGTCCCACGGTGACGTAGAGGCCAACTCGCCAGGAATGTTGTCAAATATTAGTGCCGAGAGGTTGGGTTGGGTTAGGTTAGGTTATATTACATTATTGATGTATATGAAGTCCCCACGGAGACGTAGAGGCCAACTCGCCAGGAATGTTGTCAAATATTACCGCCGATGTGTTAGGTTGGGTTAGGTTAGGTTATACTACGTTATTGATGTATATGAAGGCCCCACGGAGACGTAGAGGCCAACTCGCCAGGAATGTTGTCAAATATTAGTGCCGAGATCTTAGGTTGGGTTAGGTTAGGTTATATTACGTTATTGCTGTATATGAAGGTCCCACGGTGACGTAGAAGCCAACTCGCCAGGAATGTTGTCAAATATTACCGCCGATGTGTTAGGTTGGGTTAGGTTAGGTTATACTACGTTATTGATGTATATGAAGGCCCCACGGAGACGTAGAGGCCAACTCGCCAGGAATGTTGTCAAAGAATAGCGCCGAAAGGTTAGGTTGGGTTAGGTTAGGTTATATTACGTTATTGATGTATATGAAGGTCTCACGGTGAAGTAGAGGCCAACAAGCCAGGAATGTTTTCAAATATTACCGCCGATATGTTACGTTGGTTTAGGTTAGGTTAAATTACGTTATTGATGTATATAAAAGTCCGACGGAGACGTAGAGGCCAACTCGTTAGGAATATTGTCAAATATTACCGCCGAGATGATAGGTTGGGTTAGGTTAGGATATATTACGTTATTGATGTATATGAAGGTCCCACGGAGAGGTAGAGGCCAACTCGCCAGGAATGTTGTCAAATATTAGTGCCGAGATGTTAGGTTGGGTTAGGTTAGGTAATATTAAGTTATTGATGTATATGAAGGCCCCACGGAGACGTAGAGGCCAACTCGCCAGGAATGTTGTCACATAATAGCGCCGAGTGGTTAGGTCGGGTTATATTAGGTTATATTACGTTATTGATGGATATGAAGGTCCCACGGTGACGTAGAGGCCAACTCGCCAGGAATGTTGTCAAATATTAGTGCCGAGAGGTTGGGTTGGGTTAGGTTAGGTTATATTACATTATTGATGTATATGAAGTCCCCACGGAGACGTAGAGGCCAACTCACCAGGAATGTTGTCAAATATTACCGCCGATGTGTTAGGTTGGGTTAGGTTAGGTTATACTACGTTATTGATGTATATGAAGGCCCCACGGAGACGTAGAGGCCAACTCGCCAGGAATGTTGTCAAATATTAGTGCCGAGATCTTAGGTTGGGTTAGGTTAGGTTATATTACGTTATTGCTGTATATGAAGGTCCCACGGTGACGTAGAGGCCAACTCGCCAGGAATGTTGTCAAATATTACCGCCGATGTGTTAGGTTCGGTTAGGTTAGGTTATACTACGTTATTGATGTATATAAAAGACCCACGGAGACGTAGAGGCCAACTCGCCAGGAATGTTGTCAAATATTAGTGCCGAGAGGTTGGGTTGGGTTAGGTTAGGTTATATTACGCTATTGATGTATATAAAAGTCCCACGGGACGTAGAGGCCAACTCAACAGGAATGTTGTCAAATAATAGCGCCGAAAGGTTAGGTTGGTTTAGGTTAGGTTATATTACGTTATTTATGTATATAAAATACCCACGGAGACGTAGAGGCCAACTCGCCAGGAATGTTGTCAAATATTACCGCCGAGATGTTAGATTGGGTTAGGTCAGGTAATATTATGTTATTGATGTATATGAAGGTCCCACGGAAACATGGAGGCCAACAAGACAGGAATGTTGTCAAATATTACCGCCGAGATGTTACGTTGGTTTAGGTTAGGTTAAATTACGTTATTGATGTATATGAAGGTCCCACGGAGAGGTAGAGGCCAACTCGCCAGGAATATTGTCAAAAATTAGTGCCGGGAAGTTGGGTTGGGTTAGGTTAGGTTATATTACGTTATTGATGTATATAAAATTCCCACGGAGACGTAGAGGCCAACTCGACAGGAATGTTGTAAAATATTAGTGCCGAGATCTTAGGTTGGGTTAGGTTAGGTTATATTACGTTATTGATGTATATGAAGGCCCCACGTAGACGTAGAGGCCAACTCGCCAGGAATGTTGTGAAATATTAGTGCCGAGATCTTAGGTTGGGTTAGGTTCGGTTATACTACGTTATTGATGTATATGATGGCCCCACGGAGACGTAGAGGCCAACTCGCCAGAAATGTTGTCAAAGAAAAGCGCCGAAAGGTTAGGTTGGGTTAGGTTAGGTTATATTACGTTATTGATGTATATGAAGGCCTCACGGTGAAGTAGAGGCCAACAAGCCAGGAATGTTTTCAAATATTACCGCCGATATGTTACGTTGGTTTAGGTTAGGTTAAATTACGTTATTGATGTATATAAAAGTCCGACGGAGACGTAGAGGCCAACTGGTTAGGAATGTTGTCAAATATTACCGACGAGATGATAGGTTGGGTTAGGTTAGGATATATTACGTTATTGATGTATATGAAGGTCCCACGGAGAGGTAGAGGCCAACTCGCCAGGAATGTTGTCAAATATTAGTGCCGAGATGTTAGGTTGGATTAGATTAGGTTATATTACGTTATTGATGTATATAAAATTCCCACGGAGACGTAGAGGACAACTCGCCTCGAATGTTGTCACATAATAGCGCCGAGACGTTATGATGGGTTAGGTTACGTTATATTACGTTATTGATGTATATAAAAGCCCCACGGAGACGTAGAGGCCAACACGCCAGGAATGTTGTCAAATATTAGTTCCGAGAGATTGGGTTGGGTTAGGTTAGGTTATATTACGTTATTGATGTATATAAAAGCCCCGCGGAGACGTAGAGGCCAACCCGCCAGGAATGTTGTCAAATAATAGCGCCGAAAGGTTAGGTTGGGTTAGTTTAGGTTATATTACGTTATTGATATATGTGAAGGTCCCACGGAGACGTAGAGGCCAACTCGCCAGGAATGTTGTCACATAATAGCACCCAGTGGTTGGATCGGGTTATATTAGGTTATATTACGTTATTGATGTATATAAAAGCCCCACGGAGACGTAGAGGCCAACTCGCCACGAATGTTGTCAAATATTACCGCCGAGATGTTAGGTTGGGTTAGGTTAGGTAATATTACGTTATTGATGTATATAAAAGCCCCACGGAGACGTAGAGGCCAATTCGCCAGGAATGTTGTCAAATATTACCGCCGAGATGTTAGGTTGGGTTAGGTTAGGTTATATTACGTTATTGATGTATATAAAATTCCCACGGAGACGTAGAGGCCAACTCGCCAGGAATGTTGTCAAATATTAGTACCGGGATGTTAGGTTGGGTTAGGTTAGGTTATATTACGCTATTGATGTATATAAAAGTCCCACGGAGACGTAGAGGCCAACTCGACAGGAATGTTGTCAAATAATAGCGCCGAAAGGTTAGGTTGGGTTAGGTTAGGTTAAATTACGTTATTGATGTATATAAAAGTCCCACGGAGACGTAGAGGCCAACTCGTCAGGAATGTTGTCAAATATTACCGCCGATATGATAGGTTGGGTTAGGTTAGGTTATATTACGTTATTGATGTATATGAAGGCCACACGGAGAGGTAGAGGCCAACTCGCCAGGAACGTTGTCAAATATTACCGCCGAGATGATAGGTTGGGTTAGGTTACGTTATATTACGTTATTGATGTGTATGAAGGCCCCACGGAGACGTAGAGGCCAACTCGCCAGGAATGTTGTCAAATATTACCGCCGAGATGATAGGTTGGGTTAGGTTAGGTTATATTACGTTATTGATGTATATGAAGGCCCCACGGAGTCGTAGAGGCCAACTCGCCAGGAATCTTGTCAAATATTACCGCCGAGATGTTACGTTGGTTTAGGTTAGGTTAAATTACGTTATTGATGTATATGAAGGTCCCACTGAGAGGTAGAGGCCAACTCGCCAGGAATGTTGTCAAATATTAGTGCCGAGATGTTAGGTTGGGTTACGTTAGGTAATATTACGTTATTGATGTATATAAAATTCCCACGGAGACGTAGAGGCCAACTCGCCAGGAATGTTGTAAAATATTAGTGCCGAGATCTTAGGTTGGGTTAGGTTAGGTTATATTACGTTATTGATGTATATGAAGTTCCCACGGAGACGTAGAGGCCAACTCGCCAGGAATGTTGTCAGATATTGGTGCCGAGATCTTAGGTTGGGTTAGGTCAGGTAATATTATGTTATTGATGTATATGAAGGTCCCACGGAAACATGGAGGGCAACAAGACAGGAATGTTGTCAAATATTACCGCCGAGATGTTATGTTGGTTTAGGTTAGGTTAAATTACGTCATTGATGTATATGAAGGTCCTACGGAGAGGTAGAGGCCAACTTGCCAGGAATGTTGTCAAATATAAGTGCCGAGATGTTGGGTTGGGTTAGGTTAGGTAATATTACGTTATTGATGTATATGAAGATCCCACGGTGACGTAGAGGCCAACTCGCCAGGAATGTTGTCAAATATTACCGCCGATGTGTTAGGTTGGGTTAGGTTAGTTTATACTACGTTATTGATGTATATGAAGGCCCCACGGAGACGTAGAGGCCAACTCGCCAGGAATGTTGTCAAATATTACCGCCGAGATGATAGGTTGGTTTAGGTTAGGTTATATTACGTTATTGATGTATATGAAGGTCCCACGGAGACGTAGAGGCCAACTCGCCAGGAATGTTGTCAAATATTACCGCCGAGATGATAGGTTGGGCTAGGTTAGGTTATATTACCTTATTGATGTATATAAAGGTCCCACGGAAACATAGAGGCCAACAACCCAGGAATGTTGTCAAATATTACCGCCGAGAAGTTACGTTGGTTTAGGTTAGGTTAAATTACGTTATTGATGTATATAAAACTCCCACGGAGACGTAGAGGCCAACTCGTCAGGAATGTTGTCAAATATTACCGCCGATATGATAGGTTGGGTTAGGTTAGGTTTTATTACGTTATTGATGTATATGAAGGCCACACGGAGAGGTAGAGGCCAACTCGCCAGGAATGTTGTCAAATATTACCGCCGAGATGTTAGGTTGGATTAGGTTAGGTAATATTACGTTATTGATGTATATAAAAGCCCCACGGAGACGTAGAGGCCAATTCGCCAGGAATGTTGTCAAATATTACCGCCGAGATGTTAGGTTGGGTTAGGTTAGGTTATATTACATTATTGATGTATATAAAATTCCCACGGAGACGTAGAGGCCAACTCGCCAGGAATGTTGTCAAATATTAGTGCCGAGATCTTAGGTTGGGTTAGGTTAGGTTATATTACGTTATTGATGTATATGAAGGTCCCACGGTGACGTAGAGGCCAACTCGCCAGGAATGTTGTCAAATATTACCGCCGATGTGTTAGGTTGGGTTAGGTTAGGTTATACTACGTTATTGATGTATATGAAGGCCCCACGGAGACGTAGAGGCCAACTCGCCAGAAATGTTGTCAAAGAATAGCGCCGAAAGGTTAGGTTGGGTTAGGTTAGGTTATATTACGTTATTGATGTATATGAAGGTCTCACGGTGAAGTAGAGGCCAACAAGCCAGGAATGTTTTCAAATATTACCGCCGATATGTTACGTTGGTTTAGGTTAGGTTAAATTACGTTATTGATGTATATAAAAGTCCGATGGAGACGTAGAGGCCAACTGGTTAGGAATGTTGTCAAATATTACCGACGAGATGACAGGTTGGGTTAGGTTAGGATATATTACGTTATTGATGTATATGAAGGTCCCACGGAGAGGTAGAGGCCAACTCGCCAGGAATGTTGTCAAATATTAGTGCTGAGATGTTAGGTTGGATTAGGTTAGGTTATATTACGTTATTGATGTATATAAAATTCCCACGGAGACGTAGAGGACAACTCGCCTCGAATGTTGTCACATAATAGCGCCGAGACGTTATGATGGGTTAGGTTACGTTATATTACGTTATTGATGTATATAAAAGCCCCACGGAGACGTAGAGGCCAACTCGCCAGGAATGTTGTCAAATATTAGTTCCGAGAGTTTGGGTTGGGTTAGGTTAGGTTATATTACGTTATTGATGTATATAAAAGCCCCGCGGAGACGTAGAGGCCAACCCGCCAGGAATGTTGTCAAATAATAGCGCCGAAAGGTTAGGTTGGGTTAGTTTAGGTTATATTACGTTATTGATATATGTGAAGGTCCCACGGAGACGCAGAGGCCAACTCGCCAGGAATGTTGTCACATAATAGCGCCGAGGGGTTGGATCGGGTTATATTAGGTTATATTACGTTATTGATGTATATAAAAGCCCCACGGAGACGTAGAGGCCAACTCGCCAGGAATGTTGTCACATAATAGCGCCGAGTGGTTG